>JABFPN010000902.1:0-36329 GCA_022817305.1 Leptoteleia sp. ZL-2020
TCTCCCAGAGTAGTATAAATAAAATGTACCAACATTTGACACATGACAGTTTACCTAACCTAACCTAATTTAAGGCAGCGTTTCTATCAGACGCGCATTCAGTGGAATACATTTTCCTCATGCATATATAGGGAATTCATGTATTAAATATTTTGTTTTATTACTATATTTAAATAAGTATGCTTGAATCACCCATACTTTAAAATATAAATTAAATAAATTATCAAGTTGTTGTAATAAAACATTTATTACCCTACAAGTATGGGTGGATTTTCCATACTATTTTTTTCAGTGTAGTAAAGCTTTATTTTGCACGTTGAGGAAAAAAAGTTGCATTATATTACTGTGCTGGAATCTTAATTTAAATCCATGTTTACAAAATAGAAAAAAAAACAACAACAACCGTGACATTCACTGGAGCTTTACTCTGAGCTTTCATTAAATGTTTTTGAGGTTTCGCTGCAATTTTTAATGCGCTGCCCACGGTTATTATTATTTTCTTTTTTTCCTGTTTTGTAAACACGGATTTACGTCGAGGTTCCAACAAAGTAATTTCTCAGCGTAAATGCTATAAAGTATAGTAATTCGGGTACTTTTTTTTTTTTTGCCGCTCGTGCAAATTTTATCGTGCTTTCCTTTCAGCTCACAAATATCAGAACTCTTGACTTTACGAAAACTGTTGTACGATCTTGTAACAAAGCCGAAATATTTTTCAATTTTGTCCACGAACAATAACTTTCCTTCTTTTTTTTTTTCACGTTGATTTTACAACATACGGATATCATCCCCTTTTTGTAATAAAAAGAGTACAACGTCGTATAAAGCGATGTCCCAAACGTAATAAAATTTTAATTATCAACAATATTTCTGAAACCTTTTTATTCCGCTGAAAGGAAATGTCACTAATATAATACAAGTTGCATTTAAATTATATATTATGTTTTATTATATTGCATGTACCGGTAACAATAATTGTTAAAAAAAAAGTCAAGAGACGCGAAGTACCTTTTACTTTACGATAAAATGTCGGAACTTTATATTATGAAAAGAGAATGTTGTGAAATGATTACGTTTTACGAAACTGAAGACAGAGAAAGATGCTGATTGGAGTGTTGATTCCATTTACAATTAATCATTAATTAATAATGAATTTGAATTTTAACTTAATCGTATATGGAAATATAAGAAATAGTTTGCTTGTAGGGACCTTAAATTCAAATAATATAACGACACTTGTCGCGCTCGTTTTTTTTTTATATTTTTTTATTTTATTATACAACCGTAATCTTACGCTTTACTCCCATTGGTTGTTTGTCTTCCTTATTCAAACTGCAGGAACTCATTTTATAATGATAAAGGGCACGTGAACTATGCACACTGTTATTAACGTTAGAAATGCTTCGGAGCATTAAAGTGCAATACACTTTAACGGTGTAATTACTATAAGTTAAGATAGTTTAATGATAATGATAATATATTTTTAAATTACGAACTTTGTGTTCGGGTCTTCGCGAGATAACTTTTTTTTTTCAACGCTTCCGGGATACATTTTTACACTGCTCGATCGATTCGTTATTTCTTTATTCTTCAATTACAGAGCATTTAACAGTCGAACATTCCCAGCTATATTCATTATTATACTGAGAAAATTTTTATAATAAAATTTACTATATTATTAATAATCCGCGAATAGATTTAATTACGATACGATTTATTAATAAATGTAGTTGAAAGTATCATATATATAATATAGTTTATATAGAGGTTAATAAATTATATCACAAGTAGCGCACCAGTCCGCAAATTACCATATAAATTTTTCTCGATGTATAATATTTCATTGCGGCGATTACGTACTCGTTAATAACAATTTCAATAAATTTCACCGTAAAATTTCGTCTTCGCATTTCGCAAACGACCAAACGGTCGGTTATTTGTCGCCAAATAATTTCGAGCTAAATGAATTCGAGCTGGAAATAATAATAAGTTAGTAATTTCTCAACTGTTTCGCGATGCTTACCGCACCGCAATGATGCATTTCTTTTTTTATTTCTTTTTTTTCTTTCGTTTAATTTTATTTCACATCTAACTAAGTTTCGCGTGGAAGTTACATTCATATCTCCAATTAACTTTAATATGTTTATATCTTCTGCTTGTTGGCTTCTTCTCAAACTTCCCCTCTTTATTCCGTGGCCCGAGTATGAGCGAGATACTAGCGAACAAAGTTTCACTGAAGATCAAGTTCTATGCAGAAGCCGAAGCCCACGTGTATCTCTTGGGATTTGCAGTGCGAATGCTTCGGTATCGTCCTTCATCTTTTCACAAAGAGAAAACTTTCGTCCTTACGATTACGCCCGCACATTTAAAGTATCTGACCGCATTCAAAAAGGTTGTTTACGAAATTGTTCATACTTTCACTGGATTTCCATCCAGTCCAACTCAATTGGTGCACTTTTTTTTTGACTTTCCACTTGAGAAAAAAGAATTATAAAAAAATACTGGACTTTAAACAGTTAATAATTGGTATGTGCTCCATATATGGCAATCGTATATGCCCCATATATAAAGTTTTACCTGGGTATCTATATCACAGTTCTTTTTTATAAAATTAAAAAAAAAATATTTCCTTTCGTACCTTAAGGTTTTTTATTTCAATTAAAATGCAGGCAAATTAACGTCTTGTTAGGTGTTTAACGTAACCCCCCTCCCCTCCGAGGGATGACGGAATTTTTTATTTTTAATTTCATAAACTGGAACCGAGTGAGACAGGTGTCGAAAGGCCGCGGCCGTATTTTATTACAGACCATTGGAAATTAATAATTTTCCACGCGAAGATTCAAGATAGCGCGTGGGGGGGGGGGAATTAATTGAAGTGACGGAATAATTAGTTTTGCGACTGGCTCGATCGGAGCGACCGGTACAAAAAGGCTGAAAATCGAATTGCCCGCGCCAAGTGAAAATAACAGTAACGTTGCTTTGAATTGTCGAATGCCCGGAGTCTCTGATACAATTAACATTTATTGATTACTTATTCCTCCATGAGAAATGTCAATTAATCAGCGAAATTAGCGCTGAAAATCAAGCAGTGCGTTTATGGCGTTTTAATAGTTCATGACAAATGCCGCATTTTGTTAATGAAGTGTAATATGTATACATATATATAATATGTATATGTGTATGTAAGTAAATTACGAGGTGAAGTGTTGTATTTATGGGTCGCGCACGGAAAGTTTACGATAAATGTGTACTTTCTACCACTGATACTATTACGAGAATAATGGACGTGTTAATTTATATTTCCCATGTTTAATTTAGCATATGTGCATACCTGCGTTTGGAAATGCTCTGACGCTTTATACAATTTAACGGATGAATTCACGTTACGGACAAATGTATGGATAAAGTACGCGCAATATTAATTATTTGCGCTGGCCATCGGGATATTAAACCGCCGGGTTAAAAGGAAGAAAGAAAGAAAGAAAGAAAACGATAAAAAGCGTTACTTTGCCTCCGCCCGTTTGGGCAAGTAAAGGTGAGTGCTTCATTACGCCCGGCAAACACCCTTTTATTTTATATATATTCCCGTTCGGTACCTATTAAAATCTAATAAAGTTTAGAATGAATTGCAAACTTTATGAATGTCTGTCATATTTCACGAAACTTTTCACGGCCTTATCAAACTCTGTTAATCTTTGCGAACCTTCTTAAACTCAATTATGCTCTGTCTGAAATAGTTTTAAACTGTGTCTGATTTTGCGAGATGATACGAATGGCTGATAAAGGTCGATTTGCGCGATGTGTATTGATTGAAAAAGAAGGGAAACAATTTTTCATATGTTATATTTTGTGAAAGAAACCGCGGTTTATAGGTTTGACTCATAGAATGGCCCAAGCTGGGGCCAGTACTGGCTGCCAATACATGGCGGATGGTGTTGGTATATCGTTTTTATAGAAAGGAATGACGTTAGATTCTGTAATTCCACCGAAATGGTAATCAAATTCTTTTTTCCTTTTTTTATTTTCTTTTATTTTATTTTTTTCTTTTTTTTTTGGGGGGCAGACTTTTACCAGTACTGGGACAGTGCGCGCATTCAATATCGATCGGCATTATTAAACGAAATCGGCATAACGTCAGCGCGAGGATAATTTTACAATGCGGAAAAATTAAATTCAGTAACTTCGTCATTCCGGTCACAATTTTAATGGTTTATATTGCGATTTTTCATCTAGTATTTCTCTCCGTGCGTGTAGGGCAGTCATAAACTTTATTAACAATCGATACTTGTACAGTAATATTAACTGTGTAAATAATTTATTTTCGAGATAACGATAAAATTTCTTCTTTTCCCCTCGAGTTACCGAACTTTTCGTTAAAGTGATCAAAATTTTGGTAAAGTTAACTAGAATTTTAATTAATGTGGAAATTAACTAGATTTTTCTTTCATCTCGGTGCACACGTTATTAGTTGCTTTACCTTTTTATTATATATTAAGTGTAGGGAATTTTAATTTATTTAATTTACGATTTTTATTTATTTAATTACGAGAGCGCCATTTAATTACCGTAGGCTTCAAAAGCAACTGAAACGTGATCTTTCTCGAATTAGTTCTTATAACTAGCCTTATTCTTCGCAGCGATGAGGCTTATTGGATTAGTCTCCGGGATCACCCGAGAGTCGACTATGTGCACTGTCTCTAAAATTGAATCTCCGCTTATTTAAATTATTTCCGAATCATAATAATAATAATAATAATAATAGTAGTAATAATAATAATAATAATAAAAGAGTACATCCACTCGCCTGTTTTATTTTCCCGGTCTCTTTTGCGCTCGTCGCATTCTTTATTTGATACTTTTCGATTGTACCATCGATTATATAATGTGTCAGATTTCCCGACGAAATCGAGATCCTATTTTTACTCTTCCGCTTGAATCTGAAATTTCAGATGTAAAAGCCGCAATTCATCTACCATTAAAATTGTGATATTTGCCATCGACAAGCTGCGAGCTAAGAATTTCAAAAAGTACTTTTATAGTATGTCGAAATCGAACATTTATTTTTAAATTTTTTCTTTATTTGTCACGTGCGATAAAAAAAGTTGTATCCACGTTTATAACGTTTAGTTAACAATAGTTCGTGAGAGTGAATTCTGTCATTAAAAGTCGTTGCACAATTTTGAAATCTACTACAAATATAATATAAATAGTAGAAATGTTGACTTTTCTGATACGTCGATGTACACTGAGTGAGAAAGAAATTACTAAATGTAATCAGGTTTATATAGTTAGTGTTACCCTATAAAATTCTTAGTTATCATTCTCAAGGTCACTTAGATTAATTTAACTCACATAATTTTTATTTTTATTTTCATAAAACCAAAGCACTTGTGGTTATCTTTAGAAAATGACTATAAACACAATGCAAGTATTTTCTTTCTTTTTTTTTTAGATCATAACATTGTACATGTTGATGGAACCTTTGATTTTCCGCGCTGATTTTTCTCGAATTATCGGAAGATATTATAAGAGTCGTTCTACTTTCATTTGTACGTTCTATAAAAGAAATCGAATCGTTTGTACGCACAAGAAAAATTATAGTGGTGCCACTTCTACGCTGTTCATTATATTTTAACTATTTAAAGAGGCGAATCGAAAATTGCGCGGGGATTAAAAGAACAATCGGGCATAATATTTCGACGCAATTTTCGGGGCTTTCGTAAACCGATTCCGTTCGCCGCCGAAGGCATTGTTAAAACCACTCGTAATGACGTCAGATTTATTGACGCAATGGTAACCCGGTGACGAAACATGGTGTTTTGAATACTAACTCGAAACAAAGCACCAGGGTGCTGAATGGCGAGAACCAGTGGAGCGATATCCGAGAAAGAAAATAAAAAAAAAAGAAAAAAAAAAGAAGAAAAAAGGTCGACCGAAGAAGTCGAAAGCGAGCGCAATGTTTGGAACAGTTTCCAACCATCTCTATACCCGAAAGAACAATAACATTCCTTCAATCATAAATTTGTCATCGCCACTTTAAATTTTCCCATCAATTCAAAAATATGTTCAGCAAATAAAGTATACGACGCTGCTTAATTACTTTTTTCATCGTGAAATATTAAATTATACTTTGGGGCGTTACCAAATGCGGGGGAAAACATTGATTAAAAAAAAAGAGAAAAAAAAACAAAAAGTACTGCTTGACGTAATTTTGTTTTTCATCTGTTTATATACAAGTAATCGATTTTGTTTTTATAACTCCTGACATTCCGCGCGCCTTCATACGATACTTTTTAAATTCCATTTTCCATTTAAGCTTCAATCTTCCGTGATAAATTATTTTTTGAATCGCGTTACAAATTCGTTCTCCGTTGTTTCAAACGATTCTAAACATCACTGGACGTTCACTTGAATTGTAATGGGGAGGGTGGGGTGAGGGGAAGAGAAGGGCTTATACAAAATAAATATAAAGATTGTCGAGGTAAATTAATTATTTAACGTGGAATTGTTGACGCGAATGTTTTTAGATTCGGAAATTTATGTAGAATTAATAAAGTGTTTTTCCAAGGGCTTAACACATTCCAGGTGTAAATATAATTAACTTACTTAAGGTGCTTTTAATATTAAACGGACACTTAGTATTGAACGGGAATATTCGCTTGGCCGACCATCTTTGAGCTTTATTACACCTGAAATATTCCGCTGAATAAGCTGACGTTTACATCAGATCTCTATAAGTGTATATATTTTATTTCTGCGACATAAACGAACCCGAAGGGAAATAAACTTAATAATTGTATTTGAGCAACGCGTTATTAAAGGTTGCAGCAAATTCATGGAAATAAATTGCTCGCCTTGCCGACAATCGTCAGCATCCACGGTTCCGGCGCGAGACGTTAGGTTTCGATGATTAGTCCGCCGTAATGATCCAAAGCACTTGCATGTAACGTTGCATCTTGCAACTATGTTAATTCACTTGTTCCGTCAGACAATTTCAATTACTTCATCGTTGCCCGAATAATGATTGGAGGAAACGTAACTCTGTCAACCTTCGGCTTAGTTAATTCTCCGACAAATCTTGCGCTGATTCGTCGACTTGACGAAACGACTTGATAACACCCGATTTTGGACCCGGCTTCATTTCACATTCCGTTTCGGATTTTCGCGTAAGGATAAGCGAAAGCAAAATATAATTCGTCCACCGTTTGCTCGTTTATTCGTAAAATCAGCTCCTTTCAGAGATTTTATAGGATTATTTTTTGTTATTAAAGTTGGCAACTGAACGTTGGTTCTGTTTTTGGAGCAATGGACCAAAAGCACAGTACAGATATGGCATACTCTTGGCAATTTGATGATAATTAATGGTTGGCAATACGTTGGTGGCCAGTATCCCAGTAATAGTGAAAAATATGGTCCATGTATGTTTTAACAATTTAATATAAGGAAATAAAAAGTTTATATATGGTCACATATGTTTTTCCTTATTTTCTTATATGCAATTGTTAACGCATATAAGGACCATATA
The DNA here is from genome assembly GCA_022817305.1 of Leptoteleia sp. ZL-2020. Taxonomy (NCBI): domain Eukaryota; kingdom Metazoa; phylum Arthropoda; class Insecta; order Hymenoptera; family Scelionidae; genus Leptoteleia; species Leptoteleia sp. ZL-2020. The sequence goes on from JABFPN010000902.1 coordinate 7,523, forward strand.
TGTTTCATTCTTACTAGGGTTATTTAATTGTGTTATAACTTTTAATACTTTATTTATTAAATTGTATTATAATATATTTTATGTAAGGACATTTAAGAAAATTAGTAGGAAATTAGAAGAAGGAAGTATAAATAAGAATTTAAAGTATAAATATTTCAACAAATATAATTATAATAAAGATTATAATATATTGATAGTTGGGACAGTCTAGTGCCAGTATTATGCCATCGTTCACTTATCTATTGGCAATGAATAACAGCAGTATGCCAGTACTGTGCCTGCTCTTCTCCGATCGTCAGTACTGGCATAATATTAATTTTTTACATTGGAAATTGAGTGATAATAATTGGGGTAACTGTTAATAATGGTACAAAAAGAGCGGTTAATATCGGTTATTGTAAATCATTATCGCCTATCGAAACAGAGTTATTATGAAAATAAATAAAAGTGTTGATGCAAATGATCTTCATAATTCTGCCAGCTTAATAATATCAAAAATTTATATTTGTTTCACAAACAATTATATTATTTGTTATTTCAATGATTTTCGCAAAAGATAATTTGATTTACTCCCGTCTTCATTATAATTTAAACTTGTTATATTAATATGAAAAATGAAACGCAGGTATTTTTCTTTTTTAAATATTTCATCAATATTTTCGTTCAATCGATACCCCCGAGTGATAATAACGTATCTTAATAATGAAACGGTATCCCGATTATAACTCGGGCGTATCGAAAAATAATCATAGGTGCAAATTTATTGTTTCATATTTAATCATTTTCTGCGAATAATTTATAAATTTTTTTCTCCCCCCCCCCCTTGTAAGCGCTTTCCGTTACTTTTATTAATAACGATCAAAGGCTTTATGTATGTTAAATTATTCAATTTAAGTGTATAGAAAATAAACAGAAAAAAAGAAAAAAAACAGTGAGAATTATTTGACGAAGCAATATAAACTCATAACTGAGACATAAGAACGATTTCATAACTACAGGAGTTTATTAATTTGTTTCCACTTTGATCTTGAATTATTAAAAAAAGGAAAAAGAATTTCAAATTGCTTTGGATAATAAACCTTTTCTGTACATAGAGCAATAAATGTGTTTTCTGTACGTGAAAAATTTCTTTACAGAAATGCAAATGCACTGCACATATTGCATATTTATGTAGTTTTCATAACTCGTCTGAATATTTAATTTTTTTTGTATGTTTATTTTTTATTTTATTTCCCGCTCCGCCCCCCTTACTTTCCCCATGTTTCTTTTTTTTAATAAGAATGGATCAAGTTGGTGGGAAGTGGTGGAATGACATTTGTGTGTCAACTATGCATATGAAAAGGAAAGAATATAAAAAGACAGATATTCTATTCTTCGTCGTGGCAAAATAAACTTGCATTGTACGCGACATCTCATAAACTATGCATCTAATAAAAAACTGATCAAAGTACAATTTCGATATTTCTAAGGATCTTCTTTAAATGTTAACACTTGAGAATTTTTATTATAATTTACATTTACATTGGTTTATTGTAAGAAAAAAGTCACATAGTAAATATTAGTAGAGAAGTACTACAAATTCCTTTGATAATCATTATTTTTACTATTTTTAATAGTAAAATTTTTCACTCTTCAGATATATCCTCAAGTGGATATAAATTGTTTTCAATTTTACTATTAGTTTTTTCTGAGTGTACAATGAATAAATTGTTACGTCAACTAAACGTCACTTTATTATAATTCAATTATGAAACAGATTTATTATTACACTTTTAATATAATTCATTATATTAATTATATTTGCCATTATTGACATGATAACTAAAATGCTAATATCCAGCATTAGTTTAAAACGTAAGAACTGTTTGAAATATAAATAGAAAATTAGGTATCGGAATTGTTTTGTGACAATAAAAGCGAAGCAAATAAATAAACGGCTATAATTGACGCGGATGATAAGCTTTGTATTTTTATTGCATTGTACACTTGACAATATAAGTCTAATCTTGAGAAGCATTGTCCGCGCAGTGTATTAAACTGAGTTGATCGTGTGTTACGTTCCGGGAATTACGTGTCAGGTGTGACGATAGATCTCGATTAGGGAATATCCGGCGATCGATGGATCGCCGTCACTTTTACGCTTGTCAGGCGATTTGACTTTGTATATATTTACATCGATTTCAGGCGTCAGTTAAAAGCAATGCCATGCCTCGTCCGGAGGTCTCCATCTCTTTTATACAATGTCATTAAAATAGTGGAATGAAACTGTTCTTTCCCTTCAAATATAACATTCGCACAGAAAAAGGGAATGGTAATAAATTTGCATATAAAGCATTTTATTAACTTTTGTTAATTATAGTTTATTTACAAATTACAAATTGTTCTTTAATTAAAATGGAATTAATAAAAAGTTGTTTAATGTTAAGAGTGTTACTACACGGAGAGATGAGATTAATAAAAATTACTGACATTGTTAGTATACTGATTACATAGTTGCAAAATTTAAGAAATTACTATCTTAAATTAGCAAAAAAAAATTTGTTGAAAATGATTCTTAGAAAACTGACACTTTTTACTAACTTAGGATAGTAATTTTTCAATTTTTTTTAAATATAAGACCAGTTTGCTAACAATGTCAGTAATTTTTATTAATCTTTTTTCTCCGTGTAGAACACTTTGCAAAGGGGGGGGGGGATTAGTGGGGCAGGGGAGGAAGGAAAGAAAAACTTGCGGTTGTAATCGATCTAACGGAAAACCTCATCCCTATGCATAACTTCAGACGTACTCATAAAGTTTAAACCTAATGAAATCCACTTTATGAACATAGAACAATATACCGCACGACGGTAAAGGAATCTCCCCCTTCAACAGCTAAACTCGCAAATCTTTGCAATTCTTTACCCACGTAGGAGTTGAGAATCAAGATCTCATATATATATGTATGTATATTATCATTGTTATTATCTAGTGTTTAAATGCTAAACAGTTAAAGTTGTGGAAGTGGAATTAAACCGAAGATAATTTGCGATTTTATCTGGTATTAAAAGTCTATTCACCAAGAAAGCAATGTTACAACAATAGAACAATCACATTTCGTATATAATGCCGTGACTGTTTAGTTTAATTGGGCGTGTAATTGAAATTGCATAAAAAGTCGAAGAAATGCAGTATTTTACAATACACTGTCGCGTTCAGAGTTATAATAATTCATTAAATACATTTCGTTTGGATATAAGAACGATTTTTTTTACTGGAAAAAAAAAATTATATACATATGTATATAAATTGCTATTATTTATACCAATCTAAGATACAAATAAATATAATAAAAATTGCTCACAAAAATTGGAGCAACACTTGCTTAGTTCTAAGAAGAAGGGAAAAAGGGATACAAGAAAGTAATAATAAAAAAATTCTTATTACCAATCTAATTTCTACAGTCAGAAATATATGACAGAAAAAATTACTGTTTTTTTAAAAGGAAAAATTTCTGTTTTATCTATAAATATAACATTTAAAACTAGTGTATTTGCTTTTAAAGAACAGTAATTTTTATTAAAAGTCATGTAGCTGAAATACAGTTAAAAACAGTAATTTTTTCTGTCACATTTTTCTCAGTGTGGCGTTCCTTAATGCTCAAAGATGTTTGTAATTGCAAGAAAGCTCTCATTGATATCCATCATGGATAACTGGTGTTTTATTGCCACAAATGGAAAATGGAATTAACTATGGCCGATTGTAAAAGTAGCAACGAACATTAACTTGGGGGTTGATAACTGAATGATAACTGAATAACTGTGGTGGAACGACACGATGAAACGCTCAGGGAAATGCGAAAAGTCCTCACAGATTTAGATTGTTCAATAAACTTCCCAAGGATTGTTACACCAAAAGGGGGGGTCCATCAAAGCTGGAATATTGAGGGATTTAAAGAGATAATTGTGGATAACCTGCTAAGCAGAGCTCAATGAGCGCCTCTCAGGATATCGAAGGGTAGAAGGCAGCGTGACTGGGAATACAGAAACGGTTAATAGTTATCACAATCAACTGTGAAAACACCAAAATAATTTCCTGTTAATGTTTCATTTGAATCTTGCGAAGGATCGTTGGCTTGCCCCGGAAAATGGATGATTTTGTTATTTTTATTCTACTTTTTGTTACGACTCGCAACAAATCATGGGATTACCAAAGATTCACTACCAAAGCAATTCCACGTTTTATTTATATATATTTATATATATTTTTTGTTAAATTGCCTTGGATTCAACTATTTATATACAGTTTTTTGGGGAAAAAAGATGCAACTAGCAAAGTGGAAATGAATGCGTGAACCAGTCAACGATATTGAATCGACTCTTTAGCCTTGCTGACAAAACCGAATAAAACATCACAAAGAGATTGCGCGAAACTTGGCGGTCTAATGTCTTAACGATAGAGGGAATAATTCAGTTCCCCGTAAAAAAACAACATGAAACTATATAAAATGTAGCAATTAGTCTAATGGATTGAAGTGTTTTTAACTTTGTAATCTGCTGAAATAGAACTTTCCTTATTTTTCGACTTTCTTTTTTTTTTAAGATTAGTTTTCTTTAATTTAAATACGTACATTGAGAAGAAAGACGTTAAATATTACTGTGTGTTGTTCTATTAATCTAAATTATGTTAGAAAGAAAAAAAAAACTTATAGTGATTTCGATCCAAACTTTAATATTTATCTCAATAATATGCTTACGATACGATATACGTCTATTTATGAGAATATATAAGCCAGGTATGTGGTGAAAAATCATATGTGTGAACTTAGTGTACTTATTGTAATATTCATTTTTTTTTATTAATACAATTTAAATAAATTAAATTTGTAAAATTACATTCATTAAAATACACATTATATTAAATGTTGTTATATAAATATATGTGCAATATGGATTGTTAGTTTACAAATATAATTAAAGCAAATAAAATAACGTATAAAGTATCAAATATTGATTTTAGTATCATTATGGTGCACGGAATTTTATAAAATTTATATTTTCATATTATCTTCAATAAGTTAAGTTTAATATTGAATTTTACATGAAAAAAGTGGATGCCGACGCTTTATATCGAAAATAAGCAGCTTTCTACCTGCTCCAAGGTGGGGTGGGTGAGTTGCGAATTCATAACTTTTAAAACAAACCCTGAAATCGTCACGGCATCCAATAAATAATTTAAAAATACGAAACTTTAAAACAATGGTAAATAGGCAAGGAAACTGACATATAATTCCTTCTTCCGCAAAGTTAGAGATAAAATACTATTATAATTGTAATAATAAAGTTATCGAGTATCCTTTTTTACACTGGTTTTCTTCGAGTATCACTTTAACAAAAAAAAAAAAAAAAAAAAAAAAACATTTGTCGAATGACCATTAACATTTAAATATTATATTTATATGGTTTAATATAAAATCTGATTTCTTTGTTACAATGGAATTACTGTATCAGTATAGTTATTTAAAGAAAATATATTTCTATAACAAATTAAATAGTTCAATCGAATAAAAATATTTATTGTTATTTGAATTGGATGTACATTTGTGAAATTAAGAAACAAGGTATAGATATTTTGGTCACAATGTTATTCGAATAATAATTATTTTGTGCGGAATGCAAGGAAACTCGAGAGTAATGCACGAGTGAACGCGCCATTTCGTACAGAAAAAGTGCACCTTTTCAATATAATTATTATTCTTGCATCTAGTAGAATCTCCGCTTTCATCAAAAAGATGGCGAATGATCAATAATGTCGCATTGCACTTCTTCGATTGGACCCATTCTACTTACATTTTCGTTACTGTTATTACTTTTCGTTTGCTACGAAGTCGCGCTCGCTTTTTCCGCTATTTTTAAACTGTCTTTTATATAAAATTAAGCTTTCCACTGCGGAAGAACGAATGTCTGCTTTCTGTCCTTTTCGGAATATGCAAAGTTGTAGCTTTTTCTTTTATATTCCTACCAGCTGTTTACTATTAACTTATCTAATATATATCTAATATATATAATAATAATATAACATATCTAATGCATGAATAATCATTCGTTACTTCGACTTCTTCGACATTATATAAGTGCGGTAAGCGCTAATAGAAAATCTTGTTTACCCATACTATTATTACGTTTAAATGGACACTCGAGTTTGAACTTTCGTATTAGGCATCAATTCTCAACTTTAAATCCACTTGTAACCAATAAATTTTTCTCCATTGATACACGGAATAAGAAGTATTCGTTTTGGTAGATAAATGAGTTTATCTAGCAATTTTTAACTAATTTAGTAAGTAATTTCTTCTATTTGCAGAAGGACCTAGATATTAAATCGACTAAAATGAATATTTAAACGTTACATAAACTGTATTGCTGATTCAACCATACACTTATCTTATAGGGACTCAACATAACCTCAATATGTCAAGGAAAACTACTTGGATTTCACTGTGTTTTGGATTAGATTAATTTGCATGGCTGATTCAGCCATACAGTGTATGGCTGTTGAATCAACTAGCTAGGTTAGTTTTCATCAATTCGACTCACATCAATTTCTTTGGCTACGATAATTATAATTTCAACTTATCCCAATAATGGCCAAACAATATATCTAACTTAAATAGAAATTTAGTAGTACACATCGTATTTTTTCCGTGTATTTAATTTGCCACAAAAATTTTGGAAAATTCTCGTTAATTACGTTACAAATTATGAAAATTACGCGCCGCGTATCTGACGTTTGTGATGGGCAACAATTTCGCGAAATGTCACAACTTTGTTTGGAGTTATGAGTAAGTTTGAAGACGCACTGATGGCGAAGTAGGTATAAATCTGCTTATTTTGACATTGTTTTCAATGAAAATGATATTGCGTGGATCACACGAGAGAGGCATAATTTCTTCGGGCTTCAGTACGTCTTATAAGTACGTCTTATGAGCACAAGGCTCTTTGTCCTGTGTAACAAGTAATAAATCTACATAGTTTATGAATGCATAAAAGTATTTTCATAGAGTATATATGTTACACATATGTAGGTATAGTATACTGTCTAAAAGTTGTTGGCTGTAACACTCTAAAGTCGAATGTTATAAGGGGTAATCACAAGTCACATTATAATGCAGCCAATGGTTCAACTTCTTATTGGTGATACAATAAAAAAAAGTTATTTAATTGTTTAAATTGTACAGATTGAAATCAGTTGGGTTGAATTTATAGAATGGGATATATTATACATCTTTTATAATAATATATTGGAATGATTTCTTTTATTTATTAATTTTTACTAAGAATTTTATCATATGTCAAAAATGCCGGGGTGTTTGGTGGTTATTTAACTATGAAATTCCCAACATTTTTATACTTATTAAATTTATACCTATTATGATTAACACTTATCAAAATGTTGGATATTTTTCAAGAAGAGTTTATTGAATAATAACTGAGTCTACTTCGTAGGGTCACTCAGAAGGAATATATGAAATATAATCAGGAGAGTAGTTAGGGTTGTTCTGTTAGAATTAATAAAATGGTTTATTCCAAATAAATTATTCATTTGCCGAAACAGAATTCTATTTGAGTGGAGGAAAAAATATTTACGAAATACATTTTACGATTCTTTGTGCAAAGTATTATTAATTATTTTCACTTGTTATCGCGGAGTAAGTAAATTCGAGAATTTTGCAGACGTTTTCGTTAATTGCATTATTAGTGCACGTATCACTGGGATAAATAAATTTAAAATAATTATTCTAAAAATAAAACTGAGAGTAAAAATAAAATGTTTTACGAGATATAATTTGCCTATTTTATTCTACTTTCCGACGGAAATCTAGATATTTTTCTTCGTACACGTTACGTAAGTTTTTAGATTATACTCCTCAAGGGGAAAATTGTACAGTACAATATGAGACTTCTATTCTTCTAACCTAATAATTTTAAGACAATTCCGTTTCATTGAACAAAAGAAATAATACAGTACGACAATATATATTTTTATAATAATAAATAGACAATGTCAGCATTGACATAAAGTTAATACCGTGAAAACATTGTTATATTTCAATCACAATAAAATATCAACAATTTTAATCGTAAATAATTTATATAAAAGAAAGATTTACAATCCATTGAAAATACATGTAAAAGAATACTATTAAGATAGAAATTACAAATGGAAATATTAAATTATATTACGTTCCTTCTAATGTTGAAATGTCACTTTCGTCAAGAAGCTTTTTTCGACGGTTCGTAAATTTTTAAACAAACTTAATAGAATTTCTCGTCTTTTCAACAGGTAGCAGTAATAACCGAATAGGAACTTGTTCAATTCAATTATCCAATACGCGAAATTGGCCGGCTACAAATTGATCGCTTTTAAATATCAATTTGCTTTCGACTAATTTCGAAATAAAAACCTATATTTACATCACTTTGTTTGAATTGTCTGTCAAAAGAGAGAGAGAGAGAGAGAGAGGAGTAGATCGCCTAGGTGACAGGTCGATAGAAAATTTCATGCACGAGCAGCTGCCGAATTGAAACTCGTTACGTGGCAATATGATTTTATTCGCGGTGATGAATGAGCTGTGATAAATCGCACTGTCGAAGCACTCATTTGTAAGTCTCGAAACTTGCAATATTTGGCGCAAAGATTTAAAATATGATCTAAGTGGTAAATGGAAAATGGGAAAAATTTTTCCTTTTTTTCTTTTTTTTTTTTTACGTGCACATCATTCAATGTCAGTATTTCTTTACTCTGAGAAATAATTCGACCGCGAGGGAGAGTGTCAGTTTCCGTATCGATAAAAATGGTAATAATCCCGCGGAAAATTGTGTCGCGCGCCAATAATCGTAAATTGTTCCTTGTAAATTATAATATTCTATTAATCAATTATATTCGCGCGGAGAAAAGGGGTAATAAAAATGATCAATGTGTCGGTAAAGTGGCGATGCACTTGGGAGATTTGAAAAATTATTATCGCAAACTGGCGGAACATTTGAAGAAAATATATATATATATATACTATACTTCTTTTCTTCCTCTTGTAATCGCAAAAGAAAATTTGTCTTGGAAATATTATAAGCTGAAAATCCTTTAATGGCAAAGTGATTCCCACCAAATTTTAGTTTATCATCTGGATGGTGCAAGAAGTCCGGCGGAGGGGAAAGGGGAAAAATTGCCAGGAAAAAAAAGGGTAGTTTGCACAATGGAGCTGGAAAATAATATTATTTTTGGCAGCCACGATCGCGCCCGCGAAATAATATTTAATTTCAACAGTCTCGTTGTAATATTAAACTTTTCGATGGTTTTTGATTGTCGAAATGAATTTTATTCCCCGTCTACTCTTCGCGTCGTTGCGGCCGCAATCTAAATATAAGCATGCCGTTGTCTGTTTTCTTTAAACGAGTCCGACCGCGGAGATCCGGTTTGCCGTTTGCCATAAAGCGAGGATTACTCGGGAAACACGAACGGATTTTGTTATGCGTATTAATTAGTATACATTATATATTAACTGTACCCCTTTTTGCATAAACGAGTGAAAAAAATTATTAACTTATTTGGTAATTATCTGTTTCACCCCCCCAACCTATACTTTTTTTTTGATTCAAATATTCTTTTCATCATTCAAATATTCATTTATTGATTTTTATTAAATTATTGAATTATTAAATTATTCAATTTTATTCATTCACATACATCAACAAACAGATAAATCATTCAAATATTAAATTTATTAAAAAAAAAGTATAGGTGGGGGGGGGGTGAAACAGATAATTACCACTTATTTTTCGTGAAATTTGCAAACGCCTTTGACAGATGATAACGATCGATTGAAATATATTGGAAGTAAAGATTTTGGTCGTTGAAAATGTCTGCGACGTTAACTGGACCCCCGATAATGATGGCAAATTTATCGATACAGCTTTATATTAAATGGAGGACGATTAGTTACGTATAACGAGGGAAATGCGCTGTAATACGAGCAATAGTTTGGGCTTTTCGGTAGGTAGACTTTGCATTTCTCACTGTGCCGTCGCGATCGTCAGCCAGAGAGGCAGAGTGCTCGCTCGAAATCCCTATCCAACTCACTTCAGTTAACTCGCGCCTCTTTTCGGGTATACAATATTATTAATCACTCTCGCGCCACCCCTATTCAGAAAAGCGCGAACGTGAATTGATCACCGGAAGTGATACGCCACGAAGTCAAAAGACACGGCTCGTATTCTTTTAATTTATATAAAAAGGATAAGACTCGGTTTTTCGAACAAAATTATGACTTGCGAGGGGTGGATTTTTCGGTAAAAGTTTATTTAAAAAACGGATGGTTTGTTGCGTGAAAATAATTTCTTTTTAAAACATGATTTCGACAAATTTGATTATTACATTGAGGGAAAGTGAGGAAATGAGGGAAATAAGCAAACAAAATGTCTGGATATTATCTGGTAACAGTCTGGAAAGATATATACATTCACCGAGACACTGCTCTTGTGGGCAATATGCCATCAGCGCCACCTACCGGAATACTGGGTGATCCAGTCAATACATAGTCAATTTTATGATTGCTGTTCGTCTGGATATATTCTGGGAAAGGTTCCTGCCTCAGCACTTATTTCCAGACCTTATCCAGATAACTTCCAGTAACATCCAGTTTATTTCCAGATAATTTCTAGACGCATTTGCCCCACGTGGAAACTCTGCGGCCTTTGTTTTGGCATATTAAATTGCAATGCGACAAACAAAAATGTATTAAATAAAAAAAAAAAGAAGAAAAGTTGAAATTGAAATACATCTGAAGATTAATGTTGAAATTGATCGTGAAATGGAGTGGCGCAATAAGAAAGTCCTACTTGTATTTCCATGAAAGTAATAGCAATTTTCACGCACCTTACAATAGACATGCAGCAATGAATTTATGCCGGAATTGGGGAAATAATGAAAATCAATCGAGCGCTCTCGATTGTAGTGCAGTGTAGTTCAATTCGTCGTATTCAGATACTTGATGCTTTACACGATTGTCGAGTGCGGAAATATATTTGAAACTTTAATTTAATCAATGTATCTTCCAGTCTGTTTCTGTTGTGATCTAGTGATTTATCTACAGTTTTCAGCCACTAACGTTCACTTTGCAGTGGACAAGGTACCGGGGAGGGAGGCATGTCTAATGGTGGAAAAAAACAAATTTGTTGTGATTCAGACGTTGCCCTTTTTTTCATTAATCCCTTTTAAATTAATTGCCTTTCTAATGTTATCCATATATAACTCTCTTTAAATATTTATATGGCTTTTTTTTTAGATATCATCGCGGGATCATTGGAATGATATCACTTTACAGGAATGTTTTCGGTATAAAAAATAATTGATCTTTTATGAGTTAATGAAATTTTGTGGTAGACGAAAAATTTATGCAAGAATGCTGGATAGATTTTATCATATTTACTCCCAAATTGGAGAGCAAGCATTATTTTGGTCCACGTGTCAAAAAAGCACGATAAAAGCATGCATACTTTATAAAAACCAAACGTGTGCGTTCCATCTGTGCCCGCGTAGAAAAATTTCAGCTCAGCTAAACTGTGATTTGAAGTGTAGTAAATGTTTAAATTTAACGTCATCCATAGCATTTGGATTCTTTTTTTTATTTGAACAAATAATTCCCAATTCGGCAGTGCACTTTATTTTTGATTAAAAATATATAATATTCCGATTTCTTTTATAAATAATTCCATAAAAAAATTTTACATTAAAATGTATTTAAAGTTTGAGGGTAAAAGGTAAAATTTAACTATTCAAATGTTTTAGTGTCATCTTTTTGCTTAACGTTTAATTAAAAATTTTACTAATAAAAATGTTATCTTTTGGACGGTAGGTTGGGCAAAGCAAATAAAGTTCTTTGGCATATTTATTAGCTTTAAAATGTTATACTGAATTCAAACAGTTCAAAAATGAATATAAATAATACATTTATTCATGAGATCAAGTTTTTTTTTTAAAATGATATATTAAAATTTCATAAATTTGTTCAAATTTGCATAATGTCAGTGGGTAATAATTTTTTTTCTGGTTTCTTTACTTTATAAAGTAACTAATCTACTTTTAATATTAATATGACAGAGAGTAATTCAAATTACAGACTGCCATGTCTCTCGTACGAGTAGTACATTTTGCATGCATGTAATTTTAATGCAAAAAAGATATTCATAAAAAAAGACTTACTTTTATCATAAAACTACTGATAACAAAGCTAGATAATTCGTAATGATAACAATGGTTTGAAGAGTAAAATGCAAAGCATTCAATAATTTGAAATCCTACTAATACACAATGGTTTTTATTGTAGAAAGCGGTAAATGTGATTTATAAATTAATTAGCTTTCCTATAATCTGAAAGAGAAATAAGTTCCCTCTTGAATAATATATTTCCGATAAATTTACCAGTTTAATGCAGTATAACTTTGCGTATAAGCTAGAAATGAATTGAAATATTTTCATACAACTGACATTGTTTCCAATTATTTAGTTAAACAAACTTTACTTGCTATTTTTATCAGGAGTAAATCATTGTTCATTTTCACATTTTACTTTATATTGTTGTACAATAAACAATTGTTTTTTACAGCAATTTCCAATTCATCGATTCTTATAGTATATCGAATTATTTATTAGATTAAATACTACAAAATCAGAGCACAATTGCTGGTAAAAATTGTGTGTCAGAAAACATGAAATAACGTGTCATCTTATTTCGATACCTCTTACGAAAAGTGGCCCGCTTGAAATTATCAGCGAAAACTGTCCTCCTTTAAAAAAGTAAATAGCTAAATTCATTGAATTTTTTGAAATATGATAACTTTCACTGATAATTCGAGATGGGATACTTTTCCCAAGAGACATCGATATGATATTAACTTCAAGATTCATTTTTTAAATAAGAAATTAATTTTACTTTTATTTTACAATAGTTTAATATAATTTCAACAATTATGACAATAAAAAATATACATTTTAAACTTAACTGTAAAGATTTTGACACTGAAAAAAATACATATATATGTACGTATAAAGATTTGATTTTATTGCAAACGTTTAAGTTGGGTGTAAATTATGAATATAACCTTTTGATTCTTATTATTATACGTATTATGTTTGGTTCTGCAATATTGCAGATTATATTCAAGGTACCGTTTTATAACGGACGATATGAATGCCCTGAAAAATTTATTTACCAAAAATTTCGTTAGAAGGAAACTGTGAGACGGGGGTGCTATTGGCTATATCATAAATGTCGGTATTATGAATGAAACCGATGCGCATATCTCTTTTTGTAAATGAAAACTCCCCTTTTATTACTGCAGATTCAATTTCAACGAGGAAAAAAAGAACCAAGTATATTTTATTTTAAAGTTTTGTCTTTATTTAAAGTATAACATCCAAAAATTGATCGTCGCAGAAATACCTTTTTTTCTACTAAGAGTTTTGGCAAAAAAATATGTTGCTTTTATGTAATTTACATACGTTTGTTTGCCTCAATACTGGAATATGTATATATTCCGAAAAGAATTTCCCTTTAAATAATAGAAACATTGGAAATACAAAAGTGTTTTGCAATTTAATACTGGCCTAGTTTTGGTGTTAAAGTTCCCAGTGTGCTTCGAGTTATAGTATATCGATTGTGCACCTAATTTTTTGTTTCAAATATTAGTACAACACTTGGATTATTGCAACGATTGGATTACAACCCATGCACTGAAATAAAGGCGCAGTAAAATTTCAATATTAATCGCTGTAAAAATGCCACCGATTATTACTGGAATTTTACATGCCCTTTTGGCAAAATACAATGTTATGTTAAAATGAATTATTCGATTGAACAGATTTTCAAGCAAAAAATTCTAATCAATGAAAATATTATGCTGAAAAAAAAAATTAACATTGCAATGACAGCATGAATACTTTTAGGATCATTATAAGAACGATAATTCATTGCCATTGTGTTGTGTAGTGACATCGTGTCGTAATATCGTCGTGAAGTAGCGCGGTTGTAACGTCGTGTTGAAGAGTCATAGTGAAGCAATGACGTAGTGAAGATCCACTTGGTGAACAAATATTAAATACTTATATTACAATATTATAAACAATTTAAAATATCGTACTGATATATTTTTCACACTGAAAAAAAAGGGAATTGATTTTATCTTTTGGATTGAGTTACCTTTAAATAGATATCAATTTGGAATTAAGCTTGACACAATAAATATGACGAGTGTCCCTAAGAAATAATTTTTATCCATCAATTTCAATTAAATAAAACGCAGCTAATTAAATTGTAGACGATATAATTGTATTTTACTTTAATTTTAGGAAATTCGCTTTTAATTCGTTGAATGCTTTCAATTAATTTTTATAATTGAAATGTAATTTTTATAGTTAAACTTTTTACAAGCGTGCTTAAAGTAATTCCTCAATTTGTGCCAAATTACTGCCGAGAAAAATTATTTTGTTCGCAAAGACAATTTATGTGTACAACGCACATAATAATTATAAAAATAAGCACGAGTTTTATTCTTTTAACAAATGCCATTCTTAATGACTTCTTCCCATCAACGAAACATTTGTAATTTCTTTGTCTTTAACTTTAATGACCTGGGAGAGCAGAAAAACCAGGGTTACTGCGATGCTTTTTAGAAACAATTTTTTTTTTATTTCGTATATAATAGATTATGCTTTTAAACTTGTTATAATTTTGAATTTGAACTTCAATTAAATAGGACATTTTATGGAATGCAGTTTCTTGTTATTTTTTATATATCTATTAATATTAATGATGGACTTATAACAAAATTATTGCAATTTTATCGAATTATATTTTATTGAACATTTTAATCTAATAATTATGATTTTCTTTTGTTTTAGGTAAGTGATATCCTGATTATGACTTTTTTTATCCATGTAAAGAAAATATTCTTTACAAAATGTGACTTTGCCATGGTACTTCTGTTGATATGTAAGTTATATTCAAAATTATATATAAAAAATATAGGCGCAAATAGAATAGAAATAGAATTGCATAGTTACAAGATGATTAGTAAAACTGTAAATACAGTTATAACAACTCGAAACTGTGGTATCGATAACTCTTTTCATTTCAACTGTACTTTATAGCTGGTTTTGGGGTCAACTGTGAAAAAGCAATTGCGACATATAATGAACGAAATTTATAACAGCAATATCAATACCGTTGAGTGGCATAAGCTTTAAAGCAACCGCTAGGACAATAAAATAAAAAAATTAAAATAATAAAAGTAACACTAAAATTGACATGAAAAAGCGATACAAATTACTAAAAGTAGTATAATAAACAAGATTTGAATCGTCGGTCTGTCGAATAGCCTTATTATTTCTTTTTTTTTTTTCATTATTAATTAACTTTCTTGATTATACTTTATTAACTCTCTCAACTTTAATTACACGGCGAAAAATATGATAGAAAAATTACTATTCTTAATTGTGTTTCAGATATATATCTGTCTTCCAGTAAAAATTACTTTATTTTAAAGGCAAAGAAATTAGTTTTAAATATAAATTTATAAATGAAACAGAAATTTTTTCATTTAAAAAATTGTAC
Organism: Leptoteleia sp. ZL-2020; assembly: GCA_022817305.1. Lineage (NCBI taxonomy): Eukaryota > Metazoa > Arthropoda > Insecta > Hymenoptera > Scelionidae > Leptoteleia > Leptoteleia sp. ZL-2020. The sequence goes on from JABFPN010000902.1 coordinate 23,166, forward strand.
ACAGTTAAAAAAACTATAAAATCAACGTTATTTTAATAATTATTATAACCGAAAATACTTCTTAGTGTATTGATTAAGTATTTGGAAAAGCTGCTATTTTATTGATTAAATGGCCGATTGTAATGTATATACATATATATGTATAGGAAACAAATTGTAAAAGTAATTAGAAGGGAATTAGCAAATTCGAAGCACTTGAGCACAGAACTTTTCAGTACTTGCACGTCACAATGGCGATACTCCTTTCACGCGCTAATAAAGTGTTCTTTTATCAAGTTTCTTGCTGGCTGTTGTATTGTCCCGCTATTAGTTACACTTTCAATATGATCTGCTACTACTTGACGTTCTGATAATAATCAGCCTTTGACAAGAATATCGGCTGCATAATAGTTCGCTCAATAACATTGCAACTTGAAATTATCGCGATTGAATTGGCATGAAATAAGCATACTAAAGCTATTACTAATATCCACGTTGCAAACATGCAATCGTTGATCGATTTCTTTTAAACATCCCATTTACTGTTGCATTTTCGATCATTTCTGATACGCAACACGAGTTTATCATTCCAGTTGCTTCTTTTCAGACGCTCGCGTTGAATTTTAAACTTATTAAACAATTTAACGTTAATTCCAGGACGGGAAAATTTGCAACATTATTTCCCTGTAAATTTTTATTAAATTAAATTATTCGCGGCTTAAAAAGTAAATCCCTTTTTTCATACACGCCAATGGAAAATTGTATTCTATTGAGAATTTATAATTGGAAATAAAAAGTTGTGCATTAATTTTGTTGACGGTGAAAAAAAAAAAATTGGTTTTCGTTGAAAGTACGCAGAATGGAATGTTATAGCAATTATTGCTTTATTTATAAATATTATTAAGAAAAATTAGTATAAAATATTTCAATTCAGTATTGAATTCTTTAATTACTACAGGGGCAAAAAAGTAGAGCTAACAATTATTATGCTGAAAAGTGGTGACAAAGTTTGTACACGGAGAGAAAAGATTAATAAAAATTACTGACATTGTTGGTAAACTGGTCATATATTTGCAAGAACTGAAAAATTACTATCCTAAGTTAGTAAATAGTGTCAGCTTTCTAAGAATCATTTTCAACAAATTGATATGTTTTACTAACTTAAGATAGTAATTTTTCAAGTTTTGCCAATATATAACCAGTTTACTAAGAATATCAGTAAATTTTATTAATCTTTTCTCTCCGCGTATACTTATCATATTTGACATATAATTTAAATCCTTTCAGTCCCATGTTATAAATTAGGTGACTAAATATTATTTGGAAATTTATTTTAGTATTATAAAATGTTCATTGCATTATGATTTACGTTAAAATTATATAAATTTGTATTTCCAGTATAATCAAAATAATTGTTCATCTTATAATCTCTTTTATAATAAAGAAATATACTACATTATAAAATATATAAGTGCAATTTTTTTATAAAAATGTGTATATCGATATGAAATGTGATTAAACTTTGTCTACACTGTTTGGTGTACGAGGAAAAAAAATGTAAAGTTTGTTTAAAAACAGCATTAATTCATCATAAAGTAATAATGTAATACCGAGAACATTAAAGGTATATACGCTCTGTACTAAAATCACTGTGGCAGTACATTGTTGGAATAAAATGTAAAGTTAACGTGATGTACGTTAATTATGAAGTTCACATTTCATATCAAATTGCTTTTGTTTTCAATTGTCGATTGTCTTCTTGATTTATAGACATATTATGAATCATTTTATACTTTCCAGTAAATTAATTTAACAGATTTTATTGTAAAACAATACAAACAAATTCTTACTCAGTTATTTTCATATTTTTAATTGACTTTCTAAAATAAAAGTCTTGTTTAATTAATATTTAATTTATTCATTATTAACGTTATTATATAATATGTAGTTTACTTTCTTCCGCAATTGAAGTATCACGAGCTCATTCGTGTTTATTTTTTCCTCCTATGTAGTATAATAATTGTCAACTTAATTTTCTTCCCGGCGTAGAAAATTGCACCACGCAACATAAAAGTAATAAATATTTTATGAAATATTATTGTCGACTAACATTTATACTGTTTTCTTATTTATTATACATTGAAAACTTGCGCCTGTGTACATTGTTATGACACATCTCAATTTCCAATAGAATTCAATATTCTGTGGTACGTTTTCATTCAGTTCTTTATGTAAAAATGGGTGAAAGTATGTGGATAGTGCTGAAATGAATTGTACACAAAAGCATTGAAAAAAAAAATTGGTTTAAATTTCAATTTTCTCGTTGAAAAAAATTTAAAATTTATCCAGCCTATTTTTCACGATTATATTTATGTCAACTTTATTGATATTATATAAAATATATTATTAATACAAGGAAAGAAATAAAAACAAAAAAATATTTCTTGGTAATTTATCATGCACTTGTTATCTTCGTATAGTATTAATCTTTCTGTTTAACTTCTATTTTGAGTTCAATTTAGTGTTAGTAATTAATTACCTAAATAAAAGACAGAAGCGGGTGTAAGTTGGATACATCGTGATAATCGCATGAAGAATTGTATACGTGACATTAAAAATTGGCCACCTGCTGACCACTTAAGATTCCTTTTGCGATCATAGTATACTTTTACTAAGATATATATATATATATAAAAATTAAGAATTAAGAACAATTCACACCCCAGGCAAAAGTTAATTTTTCATATACAACTTTTAATTGCAAAATAAAATCTAAAATAATATCTATCCTAATTTTAATTTCTTCTTTCAATATTTGTGCAAATTATTTCAATACAAAAATAAATATCCGTTACATTTCGTGATATTGAGCAAACACGATTATCAACATTCAAAGGCGGGCGCGCATAGTAACTCGTAAAATATAAGGATATCAATTTTATTGTTATATCGATATTTCATGTTAATATAATATATGGAATTTCCATATGGAATACAAGAATGAAGATTTTTTTTTCGAGCACATTCGAGACGAGTGCAAAAATAAGAAAACCTTATACAAACACGCGTGTGTCTCTTGGATTTTTATAGAACTATATACTTTTCATTTCCTTGGGGCAACGTTACAACTGCGTGGCGCGGGAACAGAAAAAAAACCCTTAATCCAAGAGTGGTACCCGGCACGGTAATATGAATTCCGAGCGCAATTCTCCCAGGGTTATTTGCAGCGCAAAAACGGTTAATTGATAAAAAATAGAATTTCATTTTAAATCCATTATACTTTGATCTTGTTTGGATGTATAGACAGTACAAGAGCACAACTGGAACGTGACCTAATTTGAGCCGGCTCAAAATGGTCCCAAATTGAGATCGATAGATAACTCGATAAGATCGGTATTAATGTAACTTCGGGGGCTGGTTCATAATGGTTAATATGTAAGAATGTGTAACATTTGATTAACTGCTAACCAATATCAATATAAGATGGGTTGGCGCGGGATGCCAAATATGGCCTTCCGTTAGAGTGTGTAAATTATGTTTATACTGGGCAATGCTCGTGTATAATATGGCTTAACGCTCTAAATATCGACCAAGCTTCATTGGTATAAACATAATCTGGTCATTTCCGCATTCATACGAGCGACAATTGTTAATCTGCTCGTCGTATCACTGTGTACATATCATTAAAAAATGCAAAACTAAGACGTTAATCCTTTCCATTATAATACAGATTTAAATGTAGTAAACAATACCAAGATGGTTTGAATATCAAACCATTGGTATTGTAAAGTTTCATATGATTTGGTAAATTTATTTGCTTTTAATAATATAAGTTGTAGAGTCCTTGTTACAAGCTGAGCTGATATAGAAAATGTATGTAAATATTGGAGCAACATATGTAAAATGTGTAAATTAAGGTGTCATAAAGATTAGTCGTCAAGTTCGATGTCAAGATTTGCATAAAGTTGAGTGATGGCTGAGTTGGCTGTCAAAGTTGTTTGCCAATCTTGAGCCAAAGTTAGTTGGCGTTTCATTCCAGAGATGAATCAATATTGGCAGCCGGATATCTGCTAGTTTTTGCCAAGTATGGGCCAAACTTGGCAAGAAACCTGAACTAAGTATGATGTCAAAGTTTGTTGCTAAATTTGAGCCAAAGTAAATTGAAATTTCTTCACAAAGATGGAGCAGTACTGGTAGCCAAACGTCAGCCAAGCTTGGCCCATTCATATATTTAACATGGGTATTGATTTTTTACCCAGCTATTATCATCTCATGTAAAACTAACTTTTCAGTACTTATTATTCTATAATAACCACATCGAAACCTTAATTACTAACTATATTGTTATTAACATTGTTTCCATTTAAGTTTCGCTGCTTTTTATTACATTTCTTAACTTTAATTCCGAAGTTTACTTAATTTAAGACAGTATGGCGAACGTACGCATACGATACGAGTAATTTTAATTATTAATCCCCCAGTGTAACGGTTATGACTGTTATAACGAAGTAATTTGAATTACACTGTGAGGTATCCGTTACGATTTCTGCAATATCAATTTATTTTTATGTACTTTAATGAATTCCAACTTGACTGGCTAAATGTCCTAAATATCAGTTCCTGCAAATTTAATTTCACCGCTATAAAGTAATGTTTTTTTCTTTTTCTTTTTTTTTTTTTTTGATATATTCAAATCAGTTTTATCTTATTTGGCATACGGCGAATTTTATATGTACAATTCAGTTAATTACCAATTCATACACTACAAATTTCACGTTTTCGATGCGTAGAGTTATTGATGAAAAATATTTCCAATATTATACTCCAACGAGATTCCATTGTACTCATTTGATTGACTCATTTTGCTGAATCCTTTGATAAATACCCCAATTTATTCGTATTGGAATGGTTACTTAGTTTGTTATCACTAGGTGATTGAAGCGTCGCCCTCCGGGCTCCGTTGCCACTATTTTTTTTTTTTTCCATTTCCCTCAAAATCTTGTTTAAACCAATTTATTAATATATTAAACGAAATGCTTAACTAAATTAACGAACGAAAATATAAATGAAATACTTTGTAACCCCTCTTGTAATTCTATTCAATTTATATAAATTGCATACAAATGTAGTAGTTAATCTTCTCTTAAAATGTTCATGATCCAGTCTTGCAAAGTTCATGGTATATCCCGTTTTGAAAAGTTCAAGTCTTCTGCCTTAAAAAGTGGAATTAAACCTGTTTTGACAAATTGTGTTGTACTTCCTTTTCGACGAGGAGCTTCCGTATCGTTAAAATTAATATTTCAATTCTCGCGTTTTGTATTTATAGAATTATTAGTTTCATCATCACGAGTCATATCCTGTAAGGTTGCATTACAAAGTGCTTTCTCATTTCGTTCTCAAAACTGCTTTTGTTTTTCTTGAAGATTTCAGTGTACGCGTGTTTATTTTCGAAATATTATCCTAATTTTGCTCAATCTCGTGTTTCCTGCCATTATTTATTTAAATTTCCACCATTTTTCATTGTATATAAAAATATATCGATCAAGTTTATATATATAAATAAAAGAAGAGATAATTTAAAAAATGGAAGAAAAAAGAACGACTTTTAAAATAAACAGTTTTTTGAAAACATAAATTACAACTACGAACTTTTTTCTAACAAGCTAATTTGTCATGGTAAAAATAGATTCGGTAGAATAAAACATAATACTGCCGAAAGCAAAGGCGATGCTCTCGATTTTGGTTTGAGTTAAAGTTAAATTGGAAACAATTTTCACTGATTCATTTTTCTCTTCCATTTACATGAAATTGAACTTTTTAAAGACCTATTTTTTCAATGTCATAAGAGCTGCAGTGTAAATAAATTAGAAAGCTTGTTGATGTACAGTAGGTGTTAAATATGCAAGAGAACTTTGTAAAAAAAACAGGGGACCTCGTAGATCAAAAGTGAACGGTGACTATTTTAATTACTGAAGATTTAAAACTTTCAATTTTTATTCACTCCCCTTTCAGAATCTAGAAGTACATCCGTCTTTCTTTTCATACTCTACTAATAAACTTTTAATTGTCTCAATTCTATTGGAATTATTTTATCGAAGAGATTTTTTTTAATTAAAAACATTAGTTTTTTAATGTAAATTTTTAAAATTTAATACAAGTCAATAAATTATCGTATTATGCCCTAATAAAATTGAAACATATATAATCCTAAATGGATATAAAAAATATGGTTCAAATATGGATATATATGGATATAATATTATAGTCATATATGGTTTCAATAAATCTTATATGAAATTAAGTTTTATATGGACCAGCTTTAAACATTTGATGATAATTTTACATGACAACGAAAACTGAAAATTCAATTTTAATAAATTATCAATTTGTTTTACTAAACATTACGTTTTTTATTAATAAATGAATGATGGCGGATTATTGCTGAGGAATTAAAGCACATGTAACACGAAGACAGGGTACAAGATATTAATTGAATTCACCTGGTCATCTTCAAGGATGACACGATTAGTACTAGTGGAATCAAGATAACAATCAACATGGCTGTTATCACATCCCCGGATTTAGCTCGTCATGAATGATAAGTTTAGTTCATGTGTGCGATCCTTCCGCATTATCCGCGTCGGGAATTTCTAGACGCACCTGGTGACAATCCAACGTGCGGAACATCTAATGTCCTTGAAACGAAGTGACATGGATATAATCGTGTCCATAAAATTTTCATATTAACGTGGACGGTAGCTTTGTTAACGAGTACCTGTTGATAAAAGGGGAAAAATACCCTTTTAATGGCATTATTTTTCCACTATTTTTAGCTAAAGTAGGTGTACTCTTGGCATCAAGTGTCTGCGATGTATCACCTTGAAGATTCGCTGGTGCGAAACGGTTCTATAGCTTATTGACTAAATGCATATTTGATAATGCATATCAAAAATAAATCATCTCGTTTCTTCGTTTTAAAAGTGACGTAATAATGATAATCCACGAGTGGCAGGATTATAGTTGGATTAAGTTGTATAGAAAAAAAAAAAGTTGCAATTTATTATTAATAAATTAGTTTTTACTTTTTATTATTAATAAATGAATTACGTGTATTTTAATTACATTTATTGATTGTAAATGTTATAGTTTTAAGGTTGAACGAAATTATTTAACATTTTTATATTGAAAATTGTTATATATGCGTCATAAAGTATATCCCCTTTTAAATGATGATCAAAATATATATATATTTTGAAATAAGTTGATGAATATCTCTGAAAATTTTACAGTGGCTTTGAAGTAGTGCGAGGTAACAATTTTTTTGAACTACGAAATAGTGGATACAGTTGATTAATTGTTTTTAATTTTCGTTAAAATAAATTCCGGGCTTAAATCAATGTCAAGCATGTTAATTTATATTTTATAGGTAATAGTAATGTCTGCTCAATTTAACTGAACTTGGATGGTCAATAAATTGCTGTAATATTAATATATGTACTTGAATGGATTTTGCATTAATTTAATATCAATTTAATATAAAATAGCTTTCCGGGAAAATTTAGTTACAGTTTCACGTGAGCTTAATAATTCAACGTTACAGCATGTCCTTTTTTTTTTTTTTTTGTACAAGATTAAAGTTTAATTTAGTGTTTTAAATTTTTAATCTTACATTGCCACGAATAACTATTTGCAATTTTACATTGTAAACGTAAAGTTAAAGTCAAATCAAATTCATCGCACATACATAGAACGTAAATACATAGAACGTATATAAGACTAAAAAAGAAACTTTACGAGACCACCTTCTGTTTCATCGCTCTAAATATGTCTTAAGTTGCATCTGAATTGGCGTAGAAAGATTAACTACTGCTACCTACTTTTTTTTTTGCAGAATCGACTTTTACTAAAGTATAAAATTATTTAAGTAGCAGCAATTAACTGTGTTTTGTTTGTTTTATATCATTAAAGAATTTCATTTTCCGCACGAATACATTGTTCTTAAAAGTGATTAAATATAGGAACAAATTTTTTAATAAAATTATATTTAGTATACAATGTATAAAAGCTATTATATTAACTTTTATTTAATAACAGTTATTATATCAGCTTTCATGTAAAATAATTTTTCTTTTTGAATTTATAAATATTATTTGGTAAAATCAATCAGAAAAAAAAAATGTACATAACGTTGGAATTGACTGTTGCTTTATATCTGTATATTATACATTTACACGTTCATCGTGCATTCAGTTTTAAATATTTGAATTTACGAAATCATTTATACAGTTATATACATTTGCTTGAATGGGAGTTTTAATTCATTGATGCACATTTTAATAAAAATTGAATGCTACGGAATGAAAATGAAATATAAAAAAACGTTAATAACTCATCCTTGAATTACATCAACTGCACAATATTTTAGTCGAAAATAAAACGATAAATTTATTATTACTATTCATTTTGGAAATTCATTTTATTGGACCTTCCAATATATTAATTTGTGAAGTAAACAAACGGTGCGCGCAGAAAGCAACAATTTTGACAATTTAGCGAGATTATTATTTCTTTTTTTTATTGTTTAAGCAACAAATGGACATCGTCAAACCGACGCACGAAGTAAGCAATGCAGTTGCTTGGAAATTTGCAAACGTTTCCGGCACAGTTTAAATGCGACGTATCGCGCTTAAAATTTTTGCTCCATTTTCCAAGAAACGAGTTTAAACTTTAATTGAAAATGCTTTTTAAACGAACGATGATTGTAACACGGATGATTTCATCATGTTTAAAACATCAATCCAATTTATGTCTATGTTTAACGAGCGCAGCGATAATTTACTCAATTATTCCCGTGATATTTGCATAAATAACAGGGTCAATTAGATCGGAACAAAAATAAGCGCATTTGAGGAAGCGCACTATCAAAGCCCGTTTCGCATTTAAAAATTCAAAAATACCTTTAATTGCATTACATATTATCGACTGTCTCTTGATTGATAAAGACAGATTAATTTCTCATCCACCCAAATATATATAAATTAAGCCGAATAACCCGGGGAGAATGTCAATACTGCGCGCGAGTATAATTGAATTATTTGCGATATTTTACAGTTTTTAATTTATTGATTTATAGGGGGGGGGGGGCACCTTTTTTGTCCCGGCCCGCGTTTCGCATATTAAAAACCAGAAAGTTTATCTTTCATCATTATATGGCCCGGAGATCTAACGTTGAAATGACGCCGTTGTCAATAAATCAAATCGAAATATTAAATTGTTAATATAATATAGTAAATAGCTTTCTCGCCTTGGCTTAATAGTGCGTAAGCGCGGAGTGAGACGTCGCACTTTCTTCACCAGATGGCCGGGTTAACGACAAACGGAGATGGCCAAATGTCACGCGAGCCATGATATATGGGACCGGTCACTACACTTTATTCCCTCGTTTATGATAATTAACGAATTGTTCCTTGCTTTCGTAATTAACTGTTACTTGGCGTTAGGCGGGAAGAAAGTTTTATAAATAATTACGATGCTTTAATGATAAGGCCGACATGGATTAAATTGTTTGCCGGTAATTACATCCCAAGGCGGAAAAGTTTGTCAGAATAAGAGATATATTTTTGTTATATATCGTGCGAGGGAAATTTTTACTAATTGCGACAAGTTTTCGTAAAGCTTGCGCAAAAAGTTACAATGTTTAAACAAAAAAAAAAAAAAACATTGTTAAGGACATCTTTGCTCGTGATATATTTGACATTAAACTTGGCAATTATGAGAATTAATTTGTACATCTTTCAAGGGATTCGTACTTTTATGTACATTAAATAAGAGCACTTTAATAATTTAATTAATGAAGTGATGCTTTTGAATTAAAATTGCGAGCCGAAAGTAATACATGGTTATTACATTGATAAAGGCATTACTTCGGAAAATAAACTCCCGTGTAAAGTTTCTTAACGGCCCTAATTAGGCACTGATTAAATTATAACCGGAAATCGTTGCCTATAAACATGGCGAAATTATGTTAGAAACTTATACGCGCGAATTACACGAAATGCTATGGTCAAACCGTGATCAAAGTCTGCGCGCTTGAATTTAATTTTTCATTCAAACTCCCGATCTCATTACATCTGGAAATTTTGATGTAGCTTTCCCGCTCGCGTCTTGGTATATTATTAATTAGCGTTATCAGAAGCGTCATGTAAAGAGTCTCACTTTTCTTTTCACTCGGATCAGGAATTTTCATCAAAATTCGGGGGGGGGGGGGAATTTCCATTTTCCTACTTCTTCCCTTATTTCGACAAATACTCTTTGGACGTAAAGTCAACTTTTTTTTGGTTCAACAAGTGATGCTTCTAAAGGACAAAAGTCGATTACTTTTTCTTTTTTTTTTTTATAAAATTACGTTCTTTGCCATATAACAGTTACATTTTCATCATGCGGCCATCCCCGGTAGTCCTTTTACGGCGTTCATTTTGCCCAATCGTAAAAACGCGACGCCTAAACTTTGTTAATATTTGGCATATAAACTTTTGAAATTTTCCGTTCGCTTTGCAAAAAGTTCGAATAATGTCTTCGCTGGTGCTTATTTCTAGTGAATATAGATTTAAACTGCTCGTACCTGCACAGGATCGTTGACGTTCGAACAAAATTTCAGGGACATTACAAGTTATATTGCTGGGAACATTCCTGCAATTTTTCGTAACGTTCCTCGCGATCTGTTATAAAAAAATTTTTAAATACTTATAATGTTGCGGAAACTTTTCGCAACGTTTCCCGGGCGACTTTATTTGTAATGTTCTTGGCAACTTTGCTGAAGACAGTTTTCTGTCGAGCATTCCTTCGGGCGTCTTGAAAGTCAAGCAGTGTATTCCATGAAATTGTATTGTAAAATTATGTTTTTGCAATATTTCTCAAACTTTACAATTCTGGGAGGAAAGTTTTTTTTTTGTTACACAAAAGTCTTATAGGAATTCTTCTGTGACACTTTCCAAACTATTCGTTGGAGTTTCCTTTTAGATCATACAAATTGGTTCTATTCCTTTAGCCTGTTATAAGTATTCCGCTTTTGCCCAAGCCAAAATTTGCGGGGATAGGTAATCACGTAGGACAAAATTGAATGCCCGATATATTGGAGTGCTCCGATTCGTCGTGCTAGGTTATTACGTTGGCCTGAACGACGAATTCGAACATTCCACATCTTTCTGTTTAAATTTACGAGGTGCGCGCAGAAAAGAGGTATAACAATTACTATATTGATTTTATGTCAGTGTCGTTATAAAGGTATAGTAATTTTTGTTATAACTGCAAAATGTAAATACTATGGGGAATTGCCAGAGTCGACCTACGGGGCCGATTCTGGCCCAGTACTGTTAGCCAGACTTTGGTAAACAGATAAGGCCAGGTACTGGTTTGAACTTGGTTATCAACAAAAACAGAAGATAACCAGATGTAAGACATGCCAGGTAAAATATCAACGCCATAGTTGATCCAGACTTGAAGCAGTACTGGTGATTTAAAAAAATTGTTCAATGCAAGACTAACGTTGAATGATTACTGGTAGGGTATAGCTATACAACTGGTACGTTTAGTTACAGGGTACTGGCCCAGTGTTATCACTCCATTACTGGCACCATTCCGTCATTGTACTGGTAAACAAATTTACCAGTACTGCACGCAAAATAATGGTTTAGACATAGTAGATAAACTTATATGGTTACGAACTTCTGGTCAAATAAACGCGGAAATTCTGTCCAGATTGACAAAATCGTTTACTCAAAATACCTATACAAATTTGACTGATCTTTTGTTTATTAGGTGTCAATATTCAGTGTCTCTAACCTATGCCGTTCATAAGACAGAATGTCATATTGCACAAAACTATATGGAATAACAATTTTTAATAAACTGTTTTAATAAATTTTCATAATTTAGTTTGCCATATAATGATATTCTGCAAGTATAATGCCAAACTAGTAAACTTTTTATAAAAATTAATATTTTTTTCTCTCAGTGTATTGCTAAATCAACCAAACATTTTTTTCTAATTAAACCTATTGGCGGGACTAAATTCTTTTTGCTGATTTGACCATAGTGTTTACTTGTATTTATACTAACTAAATTTTCTAGCTGCATTGACCAAATTTTTACTTGTAATAGCCGAAAATTATTTTCCGTGTATATGTTTTTTTCGTAATCCATATATGAACATATATGTTTTTCTGGTAATTATTCGGAATGTTCCCCCCCACCTAAGGTAGGTAAATAAAACATGAAATCGATGTATTTTTCGCGCTGATTACGAAACTCAAAAAAAATTTTAGCGCTCTCTTACCGTTCAAAAGTTATGGCCAAAAAACGGTAAAAATATCAGTTTTTCGCAAATAACTTTGAAACGGTCAGCGAAAACCAAATTTTTTCTGCATCAAATTTTTTTTGAGATTCGTAATCAGCGCAAAAAAATACATCGATTTCATGTGTTTTTTACCTACCTTAGGGGGGGGGAACATTCCGAATAATTACCGTTTTTCTTAATCCATATATGACCATATATATTTTTTCTTAATCCATATATGACCATATATTTTGATTTTTACTAAGGCAGTGTCTCTAAACTATCCCAGGTAGAAATTGATGCAAGTTTTACGCTAGTAACTTACAGGTTCATCTTTCATTTTTGCAAGTTACTTGTAAGATATTCTAGAGAGATCCTTGCTAGTTTTGTAACGCTACAACTCGCAAGATACTAACTATAAAAAACTTGCAAGAAACTTGCTAGTTTTCTTTGCCAGTAACTAAAATTATTCATGTAAGATACACTGAGAAAAATTACTGTTTATAAATGTGTTTCAAATGTATATCCGTCTTTAGGTAAAAATTACAGTTTTTTAACAGGAAATATTTCTGTTTCATTTCTAAATATAACATTTAAAACATAGATTCTTTGCTTTTAAAAAAAGGTAATTTTTACTGCAAGATGAAACCCAGTTAAAAACAGTAATTTTTTCTTTAATATTTTTGTCGGTGTACTACATGCAGAGAACAGATGTATTAAAAATTACTAATCTGATAGTAAAGTGGATATATGCTTGGAAAAATTAAACAACTACTGTCTTAAGTTAATAAAATACATCAGCAAAAATAGGTTAGATGAGAATCAAAAGTAAACACATCAAGTAAAGATTA
>JABFPN010000903.1:0-36318 GCA_022817305.1 Leptoteleia sp. ZL-2020
AAGTCTGCAACTGTCTGAGAAGATATCAAAATTGAGACTGCTGACTTTTGCAGACATTTTTGCAGACATTTGTAGACTGTTTGGAGAAACTTTTTCAGACATTTTCGGACTTGATTGCAGACTTTTGAGGACTTTTGCAGACAATAAATTTCCACAAGGGAATGTTTTCCAAAATGTAAACCTTGCTTATTTACATTTCATATTTTTTTTTAAATGCTTTGACTTGCGGTTCTATATAAGCGCAGCATTTCTTTCTTTCTTTCCTTTTTTTTTTTTTTTTGGTTCTAGTGAAACGGTTCGTTAGTTTCATTTGGAACTACTTAAATACGTAATAGCGATTTATGCACCAAGGGAAATTCAAACGAAAACCCGTTTTACGTTCTAACGCATTCTGGAAAGGGCGAAATCCTCCGGGTCTTGCGGCCTCGCGTCTCGTTTGTAATTTCTGAACAAATTTCTTGAAAGTTCACGTCTCATTTTGAGCAGAGTTTCCATCACCTTGGGATTCACCAAAACGAAGACGACAAATATAAAGATGCCCTCCGCGGACCACAGGAATGCGCTTTGATTGACGATTTCGTATGACCAATTGTATTGAAATTCGAACGACTCCATGAATTGCTTTATGGTTTTTGCCAAAACTGGTACTGACACAGCGATGAATAATCTCCAATTCATTATTACCCTGAAATGATGTTCCAACTTTAATATCCCAACGAAAGAAATATCACAGTGAAATAAAACCCACTTTTATTGATGTAAAATGTAAACAATTTGTAAACTTTTTTTGTTCTTATATACATTAAGAGTTAATGTAGAAAATTAGATTAATATTAATATAGAAAAACATTGTTATATTTTTTGTTTTGCCCTTTCGTTTCTTATGAAACGAGTTTCGTTTACGTTTTTAAGCTAAAAAAGTGTTTCATCATTCAGTTTCCTTATTGAAAAGAACCCACAACTCACTGGCTTTTATAAGTTTTCAAATTTATGATATTTGGATTGTAAGCATTTCCAAATCTTTTTCGTTCTTTGAGCATTATTTCCGTATACATCGCAGTAGTTGAGATTAGCAGAAACAGGCTCGTGAGTAACGACAGTGCTATCGGAATTCTATAATATAACGTCTCCCCATGACTCTTTACAGCTGAAAAAAATAAAATTATACAAATTATGCCTTTAACTTCAATGTCAAATTAAAATCTAACTCCTCTGTGTACTACTGAAGTTCTCCAAGTAAAAATTTATGTATGCGACATGTATGTTGATTTTTATATAATATATATATATATATAAAATATAATTAACGCCGTTAAAAATAATATAAAATCTTACCAAACTGCTGTTCATACTTTATAAGTGCAATTTCTGAAAACCACGAAGCTTCTTTAACCATATTAGGTCGGTAATGAATTGGTATACTCTCCGAGTATTCACAAATAATCATTACGATGACTATTACAAGCGGAAAGCACCACGCAAATATGCTGTATCGAATGAACTTGTCAAATCTCAAAGTCTTGTTACACATCGTAATTTCAATTAATTTTTCAGGTTCGTTGTTTGGCACTGTACGATTGCTGCGTCTACTTCTAAAGGCTTCACTGTAAAATAATGTCCATTATTTTTAATTGTATCAGAATAAAATTTATATTCTTTTCCATGAAATTTTGTTATTATATTCATAATTTATCCCACCAACATTGTATATAATATTCTTAAGAATTTTAATTGATTTAAACTGATCAAATTCAATAAATAAATGGTTTACCATAGTGCCTTCCACACGTCATAACTCATAACATTCAACCACGAGCGGGTGCACAGAAAAAAGTAATACGAACAGTATCCTTAGAAAAAAAAAAACAAAGAAGCAAAATTATTGTTAATCGATTAATAACATCTTGTTATCGTTGACAGTAAAAATGTTATATTTTCTAATAAATCATTGGTTTTTTATCAACTACCCTAACCCGTGTAAAAATCATATATGTGCCATATAATATTATATCTATTACTGCTATATATCGACCATGTATGGGATTAAGAGAAAAACATATACGTCACATATATACAAACTTCATTTTTACAAGAGTTAATGGTAACTTAGTCGCAGTTTACACGTAGAAAAAAATTGGATCAAATACTATTATACCTTCCCTGTTAAAAAAAATCTAGCTGGGATCCTACATAGGAATTTGGCACCGGAAAGGATCTCTACTAGGATCTAGGCTCCTAGGTAGTTATAGGATCTTGTCTAGTTTCCTAGTTAGGGTTCTAGGTCGAAAATTAGTTGATCTTTGATTCCGACCTAGGACCCTAGCTAAGAAACTAGGCAGCAAAATCCTACGACTGTCTAGGAGCCAAGATCCTAGTTGATTTCCGGTACCAAATTCCTATATAGAACTCAAACTAGTTGATTTCCGGTGCCAAATTCCTATGTAGGATTCCAGCTAGATTTTTTTAACAAGGTTATAACAAGACTGACGTAAAATCATTTCCCAAATCAATATTACTTGACAAGTTTAAAAGTATTGGTTAATGTCTTGCAGTTTTTACCATACTGGACAGTAATAAATTGTATAAATCTTGTACTCTTTCCACTGTCACCGTTGTTATACGGTATAGGAATTTTTGTTCCAACTTCTTTCCGCTTATCAATCTCAAGTAGCCACATTAACGTACCTATAAAGAGACCAAAAGTTGTGCCTTCGACATAATAAACGCGGGTAACTGTCGTCAATGTAAAAGCTAGGCAGTACGCCGACAATTCGCAGACGGTACACTTGCCATGTCTTTTTCGCAGGAATGGAAGGTAAGAGTAAATTATCAAAGTTACCAAAAGACATACAGCGCTCAAACATGTCAATGTCTTTGTTATCGCCCTGAAAATAACTCTCATTAGTATGCTAATTTAAATGTACGAGTGAAACACATGTTAAAGAACTTACGTATTATAAATTGGCTTCTCTAAGCAGACATAAATGTCATAAGTCACTTCCTTTCCTTTTTTCACTAATTCATAACAAGAATTTTCATAAGTAAGTGGCGTCAACGTGTCGGCAAGTGTAAATTCTCCAGTTTCAGATTCTATTAAATTTCGCTTGGACAACTTGTAAGCTGCGTACGGACAACCGTGCGTATAATCGTAACGAACTAAAAACAAATTCAATGTCAATTATAATTGTATAATAATATGTACACTGAGAATAATATGGCAGAAAAACTACTGACTTTTAAAAACAAAGGAAACTTAGTCTTAAATGTTATATTTATAACTGAAACGGAAATATTTCCTTGTAAAAGACTTTTACAAAATTTCACATTTTTTTCTGCCATTTTTTTCTCAGTGTATCAGTAACCAAACATTAGCCAGGTAACTTTTTGCACGAAATTTTGCAACTAACAAACGAAAGGTTACGCACCCCTGCGTACGCCACTCTTGTATTTGTGCGACAGTTCAATTGTTTGGCTAATATTTTGAATGATATCGTATGGCTTTTTAACGCAGGCTGGAAAGTATAAATAATGATCGGGTCCGCAGCACTTAGACAAGCACATTTTGTTATCCTTGCACTGGCAGTAACCTAAAATAAATTTACCATCGACGTTCGAGTCCATGCAAATGGAATTGAAATTATTCGGCGAGTCGTTTGTCTGCAAAATAAATGGAAAACGGTCACATTTGCGCTCTCAGATGCGTCATTTACCCATGCAAAAATTTATATGTTCTATGTATGTTAAAGAGTAATGGAATATTCTTATATTAAATAGGATTTCTATTCATTATATGAAGATCAGATCGTTGCTTTTACAGTGATATATGTGACATACGTGTTGATTTTTACGTGGGAAGCTACACGGAGAGAAAAGATTAATAAAATCTACTGACAATCTTAGTAAACTGGTTGTATATTGGCAAAACTTGAAAAATTACCATCTTAAGTTAGTAAAACGTATCAATTTGTTGAAAATGATTCTTAGAAAGCTGATGGCACTGAAAAAACGAAACGTTTTCGAAAGAAATACAAAATGGTAAACAAACTTTGTTTTTGTTCGGTATTTACATCCATTCTTCTGTCCTTTGGATGTATACAAACATTATTATTGTTTTTGTTTCGTTAATTTGACCTTACTAATGTTTACAAACATTATTTTTTATGCGCTCAATTATTAAAAACGTTTCTTTCTTCATATTCCATAGAAAGCCTTTTTACTAACTTGGGATAGTAATTTTTCAATTCTTGCAGGTATACGACCAGTTTACCAACCAATGTCAGTATTTTTTTATTCATCTTTTCTCCCCGTGCACGGTTCGGCCGTAAATAGCGATAATTATACTGACGTAAGAAAGCTTTACGTCCAAACTACCGTTGCTGTCATCGATCTCTTCGTAGTAACATTTCTTGAAGAAATTCGAATCGGGCGCGTAATAAAACTGAAGGTAATCGATCGGAGTATTATCCGTCCATGTCAGATTTATCGGTGCGACCGTTTCCTCCCCAATGTCTAGCTTTTGGCACGAGTTTCTGGCCATGTCGAAGACCTCGTCGAACGGGCAACACTTTTTGATATTTTTGATCACCAAGTTGGAGAAGTTTATCCGCGCGTTCTTGTCCGCGGAATTGCACTTCAACACGCTCAATTTCTTCCGCTGTTTCGTCAAATTGTTCGTGAACGTCTTTTCGATGCAACCATCGGTACCGTCGAAATATTGATTGCTCGCGTGCTTAAATTCATACGGCTTCTTTTCGTGCTTCTCGCACACCGGAAGTCCGACGTTCCTTCCGTGGCCAAATTGGTACAACATCTCGTATTTCGTCTTGGCGGACCTGCAAATGCCAGTTTCGTTTTGGTATTGAAGCATTTTACCCATGGGGCAACACTTTTTCACGGCTCTTCCGGTTTGGCTGATCAGTTCGTCGGCGCGGACCGAGCACGCCAATATTGCGAGCGACAGAAGTGTCCTGAGTGCGCGTGAAGGTGCCGTTTTCTTCCGCATTGCGTCACCTGAAGAAATCACCTGAAAAAATAAGTTTGAAGCAAACATTTGACAAATCATTGTACACGCTTTGTGGTGAATTTTTTGCCATTTAATTAGCGCCGGTTGGTAACGGACAGGAAAATAAATTTGGATTTTTTTTTTTTTTATTAATCCGTATATGTAAATTATAAAAGGTAATTTGATCAATTTCACCAAATGCATCTGTGATAGAATGCGTACACTGAGAGAAAAAAAATATTAAGTTTTACTAAAAAGTTTACTAGTTTGGCATTATACTTGCAGAATATCATTATGTGGCAAACTAAATTATGAAAATTTATTAAATCAGTTTATTACAAATTGTTTTTCCATATAGTTTTGTACAATTTGACACTCTGTCTTATTAACTATATTAACTATACACATAATATGTTTATATAATATATATAATACGTTAAAAAAAAAGTTAAAAACTACTATACTAAAAAATTGTAATTTACGATCACATGAACGTACTTCGGTAGTAGTTGACATTATTTGTAGAAAAATAACAGGAAAAAAATTATGAAAATTCTAATTACATGGTATAACATATATGTCATATGTGCCATATACACTGAGAAAAAAGTAACTGTAAAATTACTAACATTAAAAAAAAGTAATTGTAAAATAAAAAAAGAAACTTTTTATATCAATTTAGGGATATGTCAGAAAAGTGAAAATTTTTACTTTTACAAATAATTTTCACTATTTTTCTATTAAAATTTATTGCCATTATATTTAAAGTTTACTATTATTTATAGCAGAAATATTTAGTTCTCCAATATATCCTTAAATTGAAACAATATATAGTAGTTTATGATGTTTCTTTTTTTTCAGTGTATATGTTAAGATATATGCCACATTTATGCGTTGGAAATTATATATATATATAACGTATATGTTACATATATGGTATATATATGTTGATTTTTATATGGATTTGCTTTACCTGACAGAGAATACAAGCCTCGCTGTTTTTCCTGGTTTTCCACTAATGAAAAGAGACGTCTGATTCGAACCATTCGCATTTCGCGAGTGGAACTTGACGCGTGCGCCAAAATTTGTACCGATGTAAACAGTAAAATTGACGGGCCAAAACAACGGCATTTGATTCCACGTATATAAATATTAAGAAAATAATGAGTACATTTTATTTTCATATATATATATTACACATACATATAATACATTTCAAAACAGTAAACAGTTTATTTTAGACTGTCAATTTTTATATCGCAGTTCTCTCGCTGTAAATAACATTCTTAAATGAAATTGTTCGTTTAAAAATATGTTTATTTATTTAATTTCATTTTAAATTTACAAATTAATCTTCTCAGTGGAAGAGTTATTCAAATTTGCTAAATTTCTCAAGGAAGGGTAAAATAAATAAGAAAAATGTAAAACGTTTAAACGAAATTTTAATTAAGTGACTTGGAGAATGAAAATTGTTTTGTTAAATCAATGAAAAATGTTCCGCTGATTTAACGAAATAATTTAAACAACACTTTTGGCTCGTTAAACAAAAATTTTGCCCGCACGTACGGACACTTTAATCGTCTGATTGTTGTGTTACAAATGTAACATCAGAAGCATTAACAGTTAAAGAGATTCCCATTAAAATAGTAACAATTAATTTTATAATTGTAATTGTTTGCATTTCTTCGTTCTCGATGCATACAAATGACTTTCACTTCGTGTCATCTAACTTTGTTTTTGTTTTGATTAGCTTAGCACACCTTATACTTTATAACTATATAAAGTAGTGAATGAAACAAAGTTCGATCGAAGATTTGACGTTTGAATTAAGATCGCAATAAGTAATGTAAGTAATATAATACAAATTTTTATTTTGAATGTATCATTCACTCGATTGGATTGAAGTGTTTCTAATTTGAACATTAAAACATTACTTGTTGAATAAAGGTACATGAAATAACATTGTAGCAATTATCAATTGCTCGAATTTCTGTTTAATAAAATTTAAAATTCAATTCTAAAATTCTGTTCATTTTCAATTCTTCAATTTGTCAATTTAAATTTGTCTTTTGCAATATTTTAAAATATTTAAAATGTTACTATTAAGTAATGTGAAAATTGTCCTAATTAAATGTCCTTCTTCAATCCATCAACAATACATCTTCAAAATTCAAACAAGTCTAATTCTTCGATCTTCATGCCTGGTAATATCTAACCAGTTTAGAATAATTCCAATAATTTTGAGCTTTAATATAACCATCACGATGAAGATAAAAATACCTTCGCTTCCAGATATAATTCGTAACGCAACAGAGTACCACGAATAACGTTCATCATCGATGAAAAATCGAAGCAAATGCTCTATTGTGTTGATACAAAATGTCAGTCCTATAATAATGGACAGTTTCCAAATCATGTGCATCCTGAAAAAGCCGGAAACAAAGTGTTATAAAAGTTTCTTATAGTAATTTACAAATGGAAAGTTATACTGAAAAAAATAGGTCAGTAAAAATTGCTGGTTTTTAAAAGCAAAGAAACTAATTTCAATTGCCACATTTATAAATGAAACAGAAATTTTTCTTTTTAAAAAAACTGTGATTTTTACTGAATGAGTAATTTTCTGTCCTATTTTCCTCAGTGCATATTTTCAATCAACTTCCTTAAATCAATTGTATTATTATACATCGGTTACTCACTGAGTGTTATATATTTTCAGTACAATATAACCCGAATTATAAGAATCTCTAAACCTCTTCTTTTCTGAGTATGTCATGCAATAATACATTATCTGAATCACAATAAGCAACAAGAAATTTATGATCATTATCGTCAACAGTGGAATTCTGTAAAAAATTTCTTCTCCGTAGGTTTTCAGTGCTGAAATAGACAAGTATATTAAGGGTTTATTTTTAGATATTAAATATATTAACATTCGATGGGAAGAATTTTCTTGAAATTCAAAGTGAAATGCAATGACCATGAAGATCAAAATAATTTCTTTGAACTGGGGAATAGGAGAGCATTTTCAAAAATTAATTGTCATGAAATTGAAAATTAGAAATTTTACATTGAGAATATAATAAAATTTAGGAATATCTCCCAAAAGTGAAACTATTTACTATTAAAAATATTAAAATTGATAATAAGCGAATTAAATGCTATTAAATAATTAAATAACTTTACTATTTTCTATAACAAAAATAATTCTTCTTCCATTATATATCCTTAAATTGACATATTCTCAGTATAATATCAACATTAATATTACTTTAAATTGTTAATAATCTGGTCGCGAATTATTGACATTTCACTTAACGGAAACATTTAAGAAATCCTACCAAATTGGGTGTTCCCGTTATCAAATACGTAGGGCGAAAACCAACATGTTTGTGAACTCATGTTAGGTCGGAATCTTTTTGGAATTCCAGGTACGAATTCAAAGAAAACTGATATTATAACGAAAATCAGTGGCGTTCCAAAAGAATAATAACAGTAACGAATAAATCTTTTGTTCTCCAGGGAAAATAGATGTGGAAACGATTCGCTAGCCTTGGTCACGTGAACATTTCTGAAATTAAAATTCATTTTATTTTCATACAACAATGGTAAACATATGTGTCGCATATATAAACTAATTTTGTTTAAAGTGGAGTATTATATATTTTTACCTTACAGCCTTCCAAATATCATAAATCAGCACATTCAACCAAGAGATAATGCAAAAGTAAATGTAAAGTCTCGCATAACCTGTAAACAATAAGAAGAGTGCTTATCTAACATTTTTTTTTATTTCACGTTTTTTCAACGTCAGCTTTTATTCAAATGTTTTTTATAATTTCTTTTTCATCTTATTTTCAATAAGTTCGATGCGTACCTGTTACTGCGCAAATAAATACGTTCTCAAATATTTTGGAATATGCAATAATTTGGAAGAAAAATGCTACCAGGTTGCACGTCAATATAGTCAACGTGCACTTGCCATGTCTTATTTGTAAAGAAGGAAGCATTGCATAAATAATTATTGTTATCAAAATGCAGATGAAACTCAGGATATTGAATATCATATAGGTCTGTCTGAAAGTAAATAAAAGGGATTAATTTAAATGGATTCGATGTTATAACACTTTAAATAAATTATACAAATATTTGAATTCAACGTTTAATTTATTTTTATTTACAGTGTCTATTCTTTCACGGATTAATTAATTTTGATTTATCCAACTTATAAATTTATTTAGCCCAAGTTATTTGGGATACCACAATAACTTAAATTTCTCTCAGTGTATACGTATATCTGAAACTTTTGCGAATTTTTTCTACAAAAGCTTTACTACTTACGAATAATCTATCTCCGATACGCATTTGAAATATTGAATATCTATGTAACGGTCCTTTCGTACGAAGTCGAAGCAGGAATTATTATAATCGTACAATTCATAAGATATCGTGCGTAGACGAAGATCACAGTTAAAGTTGAAGCTAAATGTATCTGAAAGCACAAATTTTTGATAATTTCAAAATATCTTAATATAATACTAAACAGAAATTTGCCTAAATATCTGTATATTTTACTATTATTATCTTGAAATAATCTCTCCTCTTTTTTTTTCTCTTTTTCATAAAGTATTTTATGTAAATTTCTTTTTAATGATTTCTCTCAAATAATCTCTTGAAAGTTTATCCCTTCCAAAGTCGTGCAAAAAGTTTCAAAAAATAATTGAGATACAACTGCAAGATATTGGCCCTGTTTGGGATCTTATTTTGTTTAAAAAAATTGTTTGAAATTGTTTTTAACATTATTAGAATATTAAGAATTATTAGAGATAAAATTTCAGAGCAACCCTTACGTCATATTCACGATTAAATGATAAAAACTTTACCATTGACAATTTTTTGCGCTATCAAGTTTCGCACTGAAATTGAACGGCTTAACGCATAAGAAATAGGTTTGCAGTCCGGATAATCCAAATATTCATTAATTCCGCAACATTTAGACATGCAGTTATCAGCAAAGCATGTCGAATCTTTAGCGTTAAAATATACTTCGACTGGAGTGCGTGTAAAGTCCATGCAAATTTTATGCTTTACCGTGCACTTCGACTGAAAATTGAAATCAGATTAAAAAATCATTTATTTGTCGTTACTATATAAATATTTTTGAAATAGATCAATTTTATTTTTATTTTAAATACAAATAACCACATACATTTATTTAGTTACAATTCATATGCCATTTTTTTTACATTTTCAAAGTAAAAACTGTGTAAATTTTGGCTCTATTCAGTAAATTTATTAACTGCGATTTATAAATATAACAGCAAAATTTATATGCATTAATTTTAAGGATACATTTATGAAACATTAATATTGCTTGTACATTCTATTTCTACATATATCGCGGTTAGTTATAGATTTTTGAGATAACAAAAAATGTTTATAAACAACAGAATGTTGTCAGTTCGCTGTGATATTTTAAAATAACTCGGGGATTTACGCGCATTTATAATACTCATCATATCCTGATACAAGAAGATTTATAAAATATTTGTAGGTTGGCAATGCTACATCATACATACATGCATACATACAAACAAAACAGTGGGGCCACGCTAAAAAGTCGATGTTCGAAATACTGCTCTATAAAGTATTTAAAAGAAATCTCTTCAACGTGTAAAACCCTCTATATTTCAAAAAAATATATGTATGCATGCGAAATGGTATGACTAATCTGAAAACACATTACACTGAGAGAAAAAAATATTAATTCTTAATAAAAAGTTTACTAGTTTGGCATTATACTGGCAAAAAATCATTACATGTCAAACTAAATTAAGAAAATATATTAAATCAGTTTATTAAAAATTGTTATTCCATATAGTTTTCTACAAGTTGACATTCTGTCTTATGAATATATATAGGCATAGATTAGACACACTGAACAGTGACATCTGACGGACAAAACATGTAACAAACAGTCTGTCAAAAATTACACATCAGTTTCTCTTGGTTTCTAATTTTTAATATTCTTTTTTCTCCGTGTAGAGAACTGTCATAATACTAACAATAACAATAACAATAACAATAACAATAACAATAATAATAATAATAATAATAATTTATAAAATCAATTTTATGCTCACCGTATGCAACGTCGTGTCTTTAACCGAGCAATTGTTCCCATTCACATCATAAGGTATTATACCCTTCTCGACGTGCTTAGAATAATTGCGCAAAAATTGCGGATCGGTATTAACGCAAGCGGATTTATCAAAATCGTATATGTCGTTCATCGAGCAACACGTTTCGACATCGAACAAATCCTTGTACGATAATTCGACGTTCTCGCTCGAATTCTCCTCGCCGTCGTTATCTTTGCATTCGATAACCCCAAAAAAATAATATTCCTTTTCCGTGAGAACATTATCGATACACCCCTCGTTACTGTACAGCATGTTCGGTTCGAATTTTTTGACTTCGACATTGTTGCAAGTCGGTTGCAGAACGGTGAAATTCTCGAAATTCTCACAGTCGTAATAGAACTCCGATGTTGACATTCTATTACAGGTTATCGATCCATTATTAAAAACCACCAAAATTTCCCCACAATCGCAACACTTTTTCTTCGCATTATTTTCGCAATTCACCAACAAGATTAAATGAATGAACAACTTGAAAATAAGTGCACCGTATTTTGTTATTTTGGACATGTTGCATGTGACGCTTTGTTGCTCCAATTATGCGAATGTATGCAAAAATGTGCCTCCGATATGTCAACGAGCACTAAATTATTGGGCAAACACCAAGTCGAAGTTTATTAATCACGATATTAACAAAAATAGATATCAATTAAAGCGGTTTAATTTAGAATCGTTGGCATTGTCGTGAAACGTAACAGGTATACATATAAAAAGAAAACACCGGCAGAAACGACGTCGCTGTCATTGGTGTTGACAATTTTTATATTGTTGTTACAGTTATTATGTATCGCGTTATATTTGCAATATTGATGCAAACATTTTGACACGTCTCTCAGATTAAAGGTATAAAGTAACGATTTTTTATACCGAGAGAAAAGATTGATAAAAATCATTGACATTGGTCATTACATGCAAAAGTTGAGAAATTATTATCATCTAAACGTGTCAATTTATTCTTAGAATAATAACAATATATGTAAAAATGCTGACACATTTTACTGACTTAGGATAATTTTTCTATTTCCGAAAGTATAAGACTTGTTTACTAACAAGGCCGGTAATTTTCATGAATCTTTAATAAATCTAGCCTTATTATTTATTTGTTTTTTATTATTAATTAATTTTCTCTATTCTACTTTATAGTTGACTCAACTTGAAATATTTATTTGCACGAAGTGAACCGCCAAAACCAACTTTATTTTTATAGTTAGGATAACCGAAAATTTCTCTCAGTGTATTTAAATTGTATGTAGTGCACGACGTTTTAACAAAAACAATTAAAAGAATTAGAGAATACAGAGAGAAATTTGTTAACTATGCAAAAGAAGGAAACAAATGTGACCAAAAAAAAAAAAAAAGAAGATTAATATTTAGCAGGAAAAATGATTTGGAAAGTGTTGTGTATTTTCTTAAAATACAAGGAAACAATAAATGATGTTATTAAAAATATAACAGGTTCACTTAATTTTAAATAAATACGTTGATTTTCTAATCGAAATGGACAGGTTAAGAAGTAAGACAGTTTGAGAGGTTCGACTATATATATATACAGTTTCGAACACAACAAAATAATGTGACTAGATAATATCTAAATCTTCAATTAGAAAAGTAAAAAATTTATTGCTACAATATATAAACAGTATACAAATATATACAGTCTCATTCCAAATAATAAATAATAGTATTTGGAAAGTCAAAATCACAAAGACAATTAAAATAGTACATCGAGAAAAATATGATTAGAGTTAAATACGACTTCTATCAGTAATCTGAATGCACAAGGTATTGCACGTGCTTTGTTCTAACATTGTGAGGTCTTTTATGAACAGTCATATGACTTTTTGCGTTAACCATTTAAAAACGATATCACATTACGTAATGCACAATTAAACTTTAAATACCTACAAAGAACTAGGTATTTAACTATACCTACAAAGAACTAAGACTAGATATATAAAAATGACTAGTGTGGTTAAGTTGTCAACATTTTGCACATTAAAACAATTGCAATTTGAGTTCAATTCTCGTCGTCAGAAAAAGCAACAATCCTTGCATGCAAAAATAATATGCATTTACTTTTTAAATGTCATTTTAGTTGTCCTATCAGCGATAGATACTTTTTAGAATTGCTACCATTGTGCATTCAGATTACAAACATCTGATAAAAACAAAATATATCACAATAATCTTTGATGTGTTTGATGTAAGTACCAAAATATTGGTATAAATACCAAAATATCTATTCCCCAGTTCTATACGTTCCTTGGTGTATCCTAAAGATAGAGTAAAAGATCTTTTTCACGCCACTACACTGCTCCTTTAGATCCTTGTAAATTCTTCGCTTTAAGCAGAATGCGGCAAAAGTTAAGATACCGTTTACCAATTCTGCAATGTCGCTTATTAAATAAATCACATTTATGGCCATCGTTTTATTCTCAAATTCTACCATTGATAATATGTATTTAGGTATTTTAACGATCCACAAGAGTCCCATAATAACGAACAGTTTGATTATTATGAGTAATCTGAAATAGATTAAAAGGAAATGTATTAATCCGTAAGAATTAATTTTACAAATATATAAGGAAAAATTTAATTGCAAATTAATGCCCCACGTAAGAAGCATGTATGTGGCATATATGTCTTTTATTTTATATGTATAAATTTTTAATTTATATATATAAATTTTTACTTAGAAACATATTGTATATTAAAGTGTATGATACATCTGGAGAATTGATACATGATATATGTTCTTCAATTCATACTTACTGGTTTCGTTTTTGTGTTTTAAATCTCATCAGGGATGATTGATTATTTATATCTTGTCCAATTCGACTCAATCTCCTTGAAGTGCCCAAAAAGAATAAAATGTTGATGAAAATCAGAAGAGCAATTGGTACCACGTAGAATCCCAGTAATTTGTTATTGTGATCTGTAAAATAATATGCGTAAGAAACATCGAAAAACTCATAAAAATTACTATAATACAATATAGTATTTAGGTATAATATTTTTAGCGTTTATTTGTAATATACATATAAAGAAAATATAAAAATATAAATATAAAAAGAAGTAATAAACCCATATAAAAATCAACATATATATATATGTCACATAAATGTCCCATATATGGCAACATTTGTCGCAATTATGCGGCATGTATCGTATATGTGAATTTTTACCTGGGAAAATACTTATTAAAAATGATAAAAATACTTACAATCTAATAATTGTCCTAATGACAACCTCTTATTTTTACGGGAGTATACAGTATTTTCGTACTGTATAAATTCGTCGTAAACAAGTATGCCGGTTAGAAATATAGACACACTCCAACAAATGCAATTGTAGACAATGAACTCGCGTGTTTCAGTAGATTTCTTATTTCTTTGAACGAACGCTTTGACAATCCTGAAAAGACAAGTTTCGCGTTAAAATTGTTAATTTTTAATATCGTGTTATTAATATTGGGGTTACAAACAAGTTTTAAAGGATTTTATTTTAATGAAAATTATGGCTATATTGTGCGAAAAAACACATTGCAATATGTGGTCGAACATTGTCATGCTGCCAAATCACTTTTCGCGTTTTTGCTTAAATTCTGACTGTTTCTCTTTCGATACTCTAACGATTTAATACTTATAATGCCATCTCTCGGAAATTCTTTAAAACTAACTTGTACACCCCACATAGCGAAGTACTATATCGGCAATTAAAAGAATAAAAAAAAAATGAAGGAAAAATAATTTGAAAAAGTTAATATTCTTCTTACCCCAATTTACTCCACATGTCATAAGATATGGCGGTTATCCAAAGACATCTTGATATGGAAAAAAAGTATCTTATATGACCTGAAACAGAGTATCAATATAACAATATGAACTAGAAAATTATGAAAAAAGTTCGTCGTAAATATTTTCATAAACTTTAATCTCAAAGGTCGTGTGTATTTAACGTGATAATTATATCTTAGTAAAAAGCAAAATAAAAAACGTCGAATTAATTGATAAACAATTATGTCATAAATTTTATTTAAAATTAATTGAAATTTTACCGAAATAAAACGACGATTCCACTTCCAGTACATCAAAAAATATGAACAGCCAACAAATGTGAACACTTAAACAGCACATCAGGTAGATTATTAAGGATTTTCCATACAAATTTCTCAGGGACGGCAGAGTGATGTAAACGAAGAGAGTAAACAGTACAAAGATACAGCTCAAGGTCATTAGAATCTGTTTAATGTGACCCCTAAAAAGTAAAAAAAACAATATTTAATTAGTTTAAAAAAATATTGCGCAACATTTAATAAGTGTAAAATAAGCAAATTAATTTCAGAATTTCGCAAGAATCACACAAATTGTACTTGGAAAGACATTTAATTGACAAAGGCGTATAAAAGAGAAATTATTACCAATATCTGAAGGGGTCTTGGCAAGTAAAGACATTCAAACTCATGTTCATGTTTGCGTCAAACATCCAATCGATGCAAAGATCCGCTATATAATTTTGCGTATATGGAATGAACAATTTTGCGTCAAAATAAGATTTGTAGTTGAGAAATTCAAATCCTCGGAAGTGTTGATATCCATTTGTGCACTTGCTCACATTCCTCACTGAAATAGAATTAATTGTTTAATTAATGTTGTCAAGATGTTTATTTGTATAATTCATAAATTATGAGATCGACTCCTCATGATGTCAAAATTGTATTTTTTTTATTTTTTATCAGAAAGTAATTTAGAGAAATATAAAAATAATATAAAAGTAAAAGTTGTGGATTGAATTGTAACTTTATCCAGGGTAAATCTAAACCAATTGACGCCAATTGGATCCATTAAGACTGTGACCCATTGACCAAATTTTAATAGGATTGGATAACCATACGAATAATTCAATCTGTAGGTCATTGTACCATTTACTTATATTGGTAAAAGTGTTATTTGTACCAATAGAAATAAATATCGATAAAGTAGATTGAATAAGTCATACGATTATTCATTTCCATTAAAATAATGATCAATTTAATTCGCCAAAAAAGGAAATCAAATTAAAATTCTGGCCATAGTCACGTTGAATCCTATTAGTCAATTGGTCTGTAATATATTTTAATAAGTTTCAATTGGGATTTACATTGGACAAAATTACGTTTCAATCTCATTTAAGAATTTATATATGCCATGTATATGCCACATATATGTTAATTTTTACATGGAATATTATAAATTCAATTGAAATTTTCTAAAAAGTTTGACATCTCAATTGTTTATATTAAAAAACAGAAAACATCTTACCCCAAACGTATTGTTTCAAAACAAGCTGCAGCATTTTCATCTGAATCGATTCATAAGACGAATTTAGAGTCCAAAACAAATCCTTTACTTTCACTTTTTTCTCATTCACCGGGTGTAAATATTCGTTGGCTCTGGCACAGGTGGGGATGCAAGTCAGACAGTCTTCGAAATTACATTTAACAATAGCTATCTCCGATTTATTTCGGCTACTTTGGTCAATACAAGAATTGGCGCTAACAACCTGCAAAAATCCATCATTTATTTATTCAACTGAATTAACTGTTGTTCACTTTCAAGAATTTTCGTTAAATTTAATAAAAAAGAAACTGTTCTTTTTCAGCTCTCTATTGAATTTCTAAACAAAAAGAAAATAAATAAAATATGTGAAATTAAATTAATTCTAAATAAAATGATATATCAGGTATTTTTAATATATAAATAATATATATAGTATATATAACATTAAACACGTATTCTATATAAAGATTTTCTCCTCGATCAAAACTACTCTTTATTTATTTCCTTTCCTTTTATTGTTGTTTGTTTGTTCGTTTTGCATAGTTTCGTATAATATTAAATCTTAGGAAAACTATCAATTAATAGCGTTGTATAAATATAATACTATTTTATTATAAGACAATTATATAATTCCTTTTAAATTGATTCAGCTACGTTTCGTTTGATTCAAAACAAAAGTGAAAGAACCTGTCCGCGTTTGAAATATGTTAGGTTAAAAAATTAGCGTTAAATAGTAAGAATATTACTCGGCGCAACGAAACATTTTATTTCCGTCATTCATAAATAAACGTGTCTCCGTTTCAGCCGTTAATTACTCATTGCTCACATTTAATTCACGCCTTTTTATTACCGCCCAGTGTAAATACGAACATTAAAACAACATAATTTGTTAATTAAAGAACAATAAATTTGTATATTAATTATTTTCGTGTATAATAACATTTGCATAAATTTAACCCGGAATTATTGATTGAAACTACGTATTTTCATATTAATTTCATTCGAGTGGTGATTCAGTGTGGCAGGAAGTAAAAAAAAAAAATTAAATATCATTCCGATACGTGTATAATACAAATAATTATTACCGTCTTGCTTATTTAATCCGCACGTATTTCACTGTCAAACTTTGGCATAAAAAGTTTAATTAAAATCATTTCTTTCATAACGGTAATTAAGCTTGCTGTTTTGTCCAATTTCCCGTTTCTCTGAATCACTCTGTATCATAGTGGAGTTATTTTAACTTGTGTATACAGGCAGGAAATAAAAACTAATATTGATACCAATTATAGTATCAATTTCATTTTGACTTAATTTGGATTAAAATTTACAGTTTACAGTTAAAGTTATTGTAGTTTAAATGCAAACGAATCTGAGGGAGTTAAACTTTGGGGAAACAAATTTCATCGTGCCAATGATGATTATGTTTATAATTATGCTTTATGATCAATGTCAAATGTTATATGACTATAACTGATTAAATCTTATCAAAATATAATTCATCATAAACGAACACTTCTGGCATATTCATGTTCATTTTGCGTTAATTCGATTCATCGTATCTATCAATTTATCATATCAAATCAGATGAGATATCAAAATTTAATTATCTCGTCTGATAGTATTTTTAAAAAATTTATGATTATGATGTAATGAATTTTAAAACTGACATTCTACGTTTTATATTTATATTTTTGTAAAATAAAAAATGATTTTAATCGACAATTGCAATAACTAAACAACTCTAATATTATTAACACTTTTTTTTTTTTAACTGACTTTATTTATTTTTCGGAAATCATATCTGACGCAATATAGAAAAAGTGTATAAATATTAACTACGTGACAAGTATAACGTGTATAATTAACTCTTAATATTTCCTTTCGTTAACATTTTTTTTTGTTTATAAATTAATATGTTTTTGTTCTAAAAAAGAAATTCTCTAAATTTGTTCCTCAGAATAACAAAACAATTAAAAATAAATTGTATCACAATACCAGCAAAGTTAAGCGATGAAAGAAGACAAATTTTAACTTTCATGCTAACAAATTTTAAAATTCATATACAGTTTCAATTCATATATAAGAAATTCATACATAATTTCCATTATATGGAAACTTTTGAAAGCAGATATGGCTGAAATATTATATTAATTATTTAAAATATAATCTAACTAAACTTCACTGAGAAGAATATGACAGAAAAATGCACTGAGAAAATGGTAACATGGTTAATTTTCGTGATTACTAAAATTCTGGTTGAATTAACTATATTATAGTTATTTTAACCAAAAATTGGGTAACTGGAACTAAAATTGTATAGTATTCACGAAAAATAACTATGTTTCAATAAAAATGATTTTAATTTTATAGATAAAATAGAATTTCTTCCAATCAACAGTTCAAAGCAGTAATTTCTTTCTGTCATACTTATCTCAACGAACCAGTACAACAATTATCAAAATTTTTTTTGCCTTACGTTAAGTTCAGTTGCATTAATATTTTCCGGTGCCGGGACAGTCATGACGGAAACAGCGATATCTTCGAAACATTTGGGCGTCCCAATTTTGGCGTAAACGGTACCCTCC
The DNA here is from genome assembly GCA_022817305.1 of Leptoteleia sp. ZL-2020. Lineage (NCBI taxonomy): Eukaryota > Metazoa > Arthropoda > Insecta > Hymenoptera > Scelionidae > Leptoteleia > Leptoteleia sp. ZL-2020. The sequence goes on from JABFPN010000903.1 coordinate 19,103, forward strand.
ATAATTTCGCGTCCATAAGAATTCTCCGTGTCGTTCGCCGGCACGCACTCCTGCCACACCGGGTCATAATTTTCCTCCACATTGCAACACTTTTTCATGCCCTTCAGTTGCATCCGCGGCGTCTCATAATTCGTGCACACGATGCTCACCAAACTGTATACATCCAAATTTTCCATCCGCAGCTCGTCCAGGCAGTCAATTTCCAGCAGGGTAAACACGTCCAGTACCGGGGTCATGTGGATGTCACAGGTTTCCAGCTGGAAGTCCGGATTCGGGTCAAAGGTATAGACTCCCCTTTTAGTGCTATTGGATGGCACGCAATACACCGAGCCATTATTATCCAGAGTCAACGCCTCGTCCTGAGGACAACACTTGACCGGGACGAAACCATCAGCGGCCACTTTTAACAACAACAAACTCATGACCACGATTAACAGTTGCGTCCTCCTCAACGCGAGACACATTGTGATTGCAGTAAGAAAAGAATAAAACTTGAGTTAAATCACAGTTAAAGATTCGAGTTAAAAAAGAGAGCTTAGCGTCGGACGATGGCTTTGAAGGCTTTGAACATTTGAGGTATTGGAAGCCGATTGATTTGTATATCCATTAATACAATATTTATATTAGAACAAACGATTTAATTGTACTGCGGGTATATTTTTAGAGCACCTTTATGACATTCATTATAATGTTGTTTCGTCACATTATTTCTACCCGCAAAAGATGACGCGCAGGATTATTAAATGTTATTAAGGTAAAAATAACCGGATGACGGAAGGCTAATTGTTTTTTTTTTTTGATTAAATGGTTTTTTAATTTGATTTCAGGTATTTGGAGGGATAAAAAAAGATAAGCAGTTTGTTGTTAAACTTCGAAATGTTGTTTATAATTAACTGGTGGCATTTTGCTGGTAAATAGTTGGCAGATTCTTGTAGCATTGAAATATCGAGAATAAATAAAAATATTTACGTGGGATATTTAAAATTATGCTCGTGACTGGAAAGAGAATAATATGTTAATGTTACAAGTTTATAATTATATACGTATATCCAATTTATATACAATTTATACACGGGGAAAAGAGAATATTAAAAATTAGAAACTAAGGGATTTCAAATATTATATGATTATATATATTAAATGTTATATATATATTAAAACGTCATTTTTGACGGGATGAAATTTTTCAATTCTTGGTCCAAAGCTTGTGGATCGACCAACATTCTGTAATAACAATTAATAAGATATAACATTATATATTTAAAAAGAAGAAATATAAGAAACATACCGTATAAAAGTCATATATCTAAAATTTTATATAAAAAATGTTATATATAAAACTGTATAAAAAGTGTAAGAGATACAAAAATAAAGGAAAGAATTTAAATTTGTAGGCTAAAGAACCTTGCTAAAACAGTGATAAGAAAAAAGTTTTATTTATTAATATAAATTCGTATGAAAAACAATTAAATAAGTCACGTACCTTATACACTGTAAATAAACGTCGACTTATTTTAGCCCGATAATTTCAATAATATGTGGATTTTCCACACGTTTAAAAATAAATTCCACTGAATATTAGAAAAATCTGAATATTAACGGAATAAAATTCTATTGAAACGTGATATCTTTTTAAAAACACCAACACTTTTTCGACACTTTTTCGGCTGGAAACTGCACTGTTCACGGCAAAGAATATGCATGGAAATATGAAAATATTCTGAAAATCACGAACATAATTTTTTTATTAATTATTTAAGTTAAAACAAACAGCTACGCTTCGTAAATTTAAACATAAACAAATTTTAAATATGTATAAATATAGATCTATTTATATTTGTGAAATATAAATTTGATATCATTAAATATTATCTATATATATATATATGTGTGTATATATACATATTTCAATTTTCTTGGTATTAAAATTCAACTAAAAGAATCTGATTGTCAAATAAAACGTTTCCAAAAGCACCGTACAGAACATATAAATACAAATTAAAATGTAACCGACTCCAAATGTAATACAAATGGTACGTTAGGTAGGGTATGACCAGATATGTCATATCCAGAGTCGAATATAAACGAAAACGATGTAAATAAACATATGACAGACATATACGTACCACGTGTTCAATACATTTGTATCATATATATGGATTATATACAATTTTATACATCCAGAGAAAAAACTTGAAAAAATTAAAATTCTTCCTTGTAATTTGAGAACACGAGGGCAATGTTGCAAAAGTACAATAAAAACTTGTACAATATCTGCTGAAATTTGTAAGAATAAAAATGAAAGTTTACATAATTTCCTTAATTTGAAATTTGACACTTTTTCATTTTCTTATATGAAATTGTCAAAATAAATATGGAGCATGTACACTGAGAAAAAAAGTAATAGTAAAATTGAAAACAATTTATATCCATTCGAGGACACCTCTGAAGAGTGTAAATTTTTACTATTAAAAATAGTAAAAATGATAATTATCAAAGCAACTTGTAGGAACTCTTCTGCTAATATTTACTACGTGACTTTTAAATTTTACCATTATTAACAGTAGAAAGAATTACTTCTCCAATATATCCCCAAATTAATACAAAAAAAATTAGTAATTTCTGATATATCTTTTTTCTCAGTGTATGTATCATTCTTGCTAAGGTAGTTACATGGAAATACCTTGAAAGGGGTATTTTTCTTTTTTTTTTTTTTTCTATTTTTTTCTTTTTTTCTTCTTTTTCGTGCATAAATTGGTACGCTTATTTCCCGACAACAACAATAAATTCATCGCATCATGCGGAGCGCAGTTGGGACGATTGCCATTACGCTTTAACAATGCGCGGTGCGCAATGATTCGGACGAAGGAAGGTCCCGGATCAGTGTATGATAATGGGCGAGGGAGAGAACGCGCCTAGACGCGACGGTCAAACGAGAGCCCGACGGGACTGCGCGCGCCGCGAGAGCAGGTGGGCTTCGTTTCGCTTCGAATGCATAATGCAATTCGCGAAGTTTATATTCCGTTTGATAAACAGCCTGTCTCGTAAAAGTAGGCAACGAGAACGTTGCCGGTGCGCGCCATCCCCATATAGTTCAAAGCTCAGCCTTGAGAATACGCCAGCGGCGTGGAGCAGCGTCGAATTTGAAAACCAAATGACCCGGGGGAAAAGGTACCCCCCCCCCTCCTCTCCCCCAACAAATGTCACTTTTGCAACAAAATAACCGTCTTCGATTACTTCAATTTGATTCAGCGCATTCCAAGCCACGCGCTTTTATGTTATAAAGAATCCGGGTTACCATGCTTTTGTTGTATTGGCAAATGTTATTAATGTAAGGGTAATAGTGGGATGGTTTATGAGAAAGGTGGACAAATTTTAAGGGTCGCATTAAGATTCGTTAAAACTGCACTCACAAAACTGTCTATTTAAGAATAATAAAATCCTCTTATGTTTAATAGATGTTCTATTTAATGTTAGTAAATATTCTTAAAGTAAGAATAATTCCATTTATAATAAATAGATTCTATTTAATGTAAATAGAAATCCAACTGCATTTTTCTCAGTGTGATTAGAGTAAACATGCAATAAGTTTGAATGTTGTACTTTTCCCAATGGCAAAGTCCAATTGAAACCCGTTAAAATGTAATACAAACCAATTGACTAATAGGATCTAGTAAGATGATTGATCAATTAAATAATTTCCTAATGGTAAAAGTGATAGAATAGATGAAATAAGTCATAGGATTATTCAGTCCCATTAAAATAGTGGCCAATTTAATTTATTTAAACCCAAAAATCAAATTAAAATTTAAATCAATAGATCATAATCTTATACACTCAGAAAAGAATCTGGTAGTCGCTACTTCATACGTTGAGTTGGATTTGAAGTCAAATGTATAAGCATGTATTGGATACAACTACCCATTCAGAGTTGGCATAATGATTAAAAAATTATTGTAATAAACCTTTAAATCAAAATTCTTCCAGTTAAAACATGTAGTTTTAATTTAGATTATTATTATACATTCAATTCAAATAATTTGTAATGAACATCTGAGTATCTTTTATTATATCATTTTATTATAACATTATATATGCTTTATTTGTTTACTGTAATCAATTTCAGTTACAGTCATAGCCACAACTGCAATATTGATTCCTATTAGTCAATATTTGTATTACATTCTAATAAGTTTCAATTGAGATTTACCTTAAACAAAATTACAATACAATCTTGTTAAATGGTATTTGTTTTTTTTTTTAACAAAGGCAGAACGTTAGACCATATTATATCACATTAGAATTAGAGTGAAAAAAAGTTGAAATCAACGTTAAAATCATTGTGGCTTACTTTGCGGCGAATAATTACGTTAGAAATACGTACAAAACTGGCGCATTCCTGACTTAAATTAGACCTTAAAGTTGAACACAATGCGGCCATAAACAAGCCGACAAGAAGTAATAACGCTCAAAGAATGTTTAATTTGAATCGGTTTGCGCGACTTTTTGTTGCGCCCTCGTCGCGAGATAGATATCTTGACATCGCTAATAGCAAGTGAACAATTATTGCCATTAATTGCGAAGCGTCGAGTGAATGCCTGGATATTATAGATCGTTTACACAGTGCACTCTCCTATTAAGGCGTGTTACTACTTTTCAAACAAAAGTTTATCTACATTTTTTTTTCTTTTTTTTGGCGATTTTTTGTTTACCAACAAAATTTTTTATGCTCAAAATGACGAAACTTTTTGCAAACTAAAGATCGTATTTAAGATTATTTAAAAGTATTTTTATTATATTGTGTGAGACAAGATAATTTTTATATTTCAAGAAAATTTTCAATTAATATTATAATGTAATTGAAATTATGATTTTTATAATCTCAAATGAACGTAGTGTTTATTTATTTTAACATTAATTTCTTTATAATGACCACAATGTTTATGATAAAAGTGACTGAATATATTTATATTATGATGAACTTTATAATTAATGTGATTCTGTGCTGATACTGAGTTTTATATAACTACATAATAATTTTCATTTAGGCATTATTAAATCGAAAGAAACTTGTAATAAAGATCACAGAATAATGACCTTTGTCACTGTTTTATTACTTAGTTTCGTTAATTTCACGCAAACTATCAATATTAATTATTTATTAATAGAAGAATAATATTAATTAATAGAAACAATACAAATTATTTTCGCCATGTATTGGCAAGCAGTTTTCAAAGGTTACATTTGAACCTTTAAATAAAGACTAATAATTATGATCAAACCTGGAAAATCTGTTCTGTCAATAAGGGGTCAATTACTCGTCATTGAAGCGATGACAAGTGTGTATGTTGTACAAGTTGCAATGACTTACCTGAAACAAAGGAAAAAAGAAATTTGGTTAACAAAAATGGTACAAGCTAATTTCTTAATAAAAACAAATTTCATATTATAATTTAAATAAAATCATTGAAGTTGTTCAAAAAAATTCCAAAAAGCTACTAAAAGTGGCAACTTTTTGCAGTTTTTCAATAGTACTGAAGAATGAAACGTTTTCAACAAGCCAAATGTAAATAAACTTTGCTTTTGTTTTGTATTTACATCCATTCATGTGTCCTTTGGGTGTAAATAAATAATATTATTGTTTATATTCCATTGATTCGACCTTCCAAATATTTACAAACATTGTTTTTAAACGTGTTCAATTTTAAAAACGTTTCGTTCTTCAACTCCATAGTTTTTCATGAATTTTCTCTTTTACTAACAAAAAAACCATCTGTAATTTCCCCGAAATTGTCTTAATTCAAACATACGTTTCATATTTACACAATGCAAAAAAAATCACTTTATATAAAGCTTAAAATTAAGAATAACATAACAAATAATCTTTATGCAAATATCGCGTTTGCAGTTCTCCAAAGTGTAAGAAGGTCCTATAGAACTCCTTAAGCGAACGTTCTAATGCCGTCAAAAGTTGGACGCACAAAGGAGAAGGCCGAATAAATCGATCGACGTCAACTCGTTAGCGGCATCGCCGGCAACAAAGATCACATTTTAATGCGCCGGCACCTTCGGCCAACCTCGACGAAGATCCGCGTTGCGCAAAAGTTTAACCGGAGTAACGAAAATGAACGGGCCAAGAAGTGGGCCATGAACTGTCAATCCGTCACCTGCCAATCCCCATTGTCATTTAGCTCCGCCGGTCTGAACCTTTTTCCACCACGCTAATGAGACCGTACCGTTTTGCAACTTCGACAACCTTTCGACAATTTTTATTGATTAATCCGACGAATTGTTCCAGCGGCTTGAAACGAAAGCGAACCAGGAGGAACGGACCGGTAAAATAAAAATATATGCTGGGAAAAAAAGAGGTTTGAACTGACATTGTTAGTAAACTGGTTGTATACTTGCAAAATTTGAGAAATTACTATCTTAAGTTAGTAAAACGTATCAATTTGTTGAAAATGATTCTTAGAAAGCTGACACTTTTTACTAACTTGGGATAGTAATTTTTCAACTTTTCCCAATATAAGACCAGTTCACTGGCAATGTCAGTAATTTTTATTAATCTTTTCGCAAAGTGGTTTGTTATATGTTGTCACTTTATACCTAATAAATGTCGTCGATTTTAAACAAATAAAATACAATAGACGTTGTTAATAAACGACATATAAACAAATTCTTATTGATTAGTTTCTTTCAACTTTTTTTTAATTATTTTCCACATTAAATTATCGATATATTTTGGTGCTTCTGTTGGCATAATGAATAAGGTTAGTACCATAGCTGCCAAATCGCATCATCTTGAATTATGACGTCCTACTACTCCATCTAAAATTTTTGGTAATGACACCTAAACGGCTTTACTGTCCCAATAAGATAACCATATCAAAATTTGTTTAGCTGTTATACATAAAATTTCTACTTGTTCCAATAGCAGCTAGAATTTTTAGGTATCCTTCATAAATTTCTACTAGTTCTCACCGAAAAAATTTTTCCGTGTATGTTCTAAATAATTCGCAAGGTTACGGCTTGGCAAAGGGGAACACTTGGCGTGGCATTCTCTCCAACGTTATATTATAGACGACATCGGCAGTCATACGTAAAGAGGCCGGGGGTAAGGGAGTGATAGAGGGACTGGGAAGGGGAGGGGGGGGGGGAGTTAAGAAGGAGCGGCAAAAAGTTTCTTAGGTTCGCGTAAGATGATCCCTGATCCCCGGAAGACCACACGCGTGCACGTACCAAGGCACCTAGTGGTCATCTTTTCAGCCTGTCTCCGAGCGAGGCGCGGATCGTAGGACGATCTTAATTATACAGATTGGCGATCGCGCGCGCCGTACCGCTCGTGGCAGATATCTCTAATTCAATACTTCTATGTCATCGCGACTTCTTTTTTTACCTCGCGTTGGAACCCGATACGCGATCGATGACGTTCCATCGTCTCCCATCGGATTCCGAAAATTAGCCATGTAGATAATGTTCGCGGAAGTTTATTGAGCGTGGAATTTCATTTGAGAAGGCCGAGAGCGCGCGGACGAACTTGTTTGCACTCGCGCATTTTTCCAGCCCATGCAAGTTGCTCTTTCTTTTCTTCCTCTTTTTTTTTTTTTTTGTTTTTCCCTTCCCTTCGTTTTTTTAATAAGTTAGTCGATAAAAAAGCCCGGAGACGACGTTTATCGCCGCCGCGGCTGCCGAGGACGGAAATTTAATTTACCGTCGACTATTCGCGCGATGAAAATAAAATTCTCCGACGTTCCGCGAAAACGGAAAAAGAAGAGAGGAATTGTTTTACACGCGTCGCAACTCCTTCGTTGGTTTTAAATCCCAAGTTTTATGTAGCCTTTCTTTCTTAATTATTTTTTTTTTTTTTTTCATTTTCCGAAAACAAAGGTGGGACGGTTAATATCCTATGAAAACATCGACATATATATATATACAAATGTTTCAGAACGCTTACCGCGGGAGGGGTCAAATTTGGGGGCGAAAAGAAATTCGGGAAGAATTCGGCGCCTAAGAATAGTAATAAGGCCGCATTCAAAGAGTCGCGGGATGAGTTAGTTATTCGTCTCGCGGTGTCAATAAATAACGAGTCGGTAAAGGAAAAAGACGGGGGATAGGGGATAGGGGGGAAAGAAGAAGAAAAAAGTGACGTCCGACATAACGAGTTTGAATTTATAATCAAAACAGAAGAGATGAAAGACATTCTTTCGAACGTTACGGGCTGCAAGCGAAATGGCGCGTAACTTGCACCGTCAATCCCGATATCCGTGCCCATGGCGCATACGTAATATGCGCGTTTAATGTATGCGCGCATTCCCCACCCACCTCCCCTTCCCTTCTTTCTTCATTCTTTTTTCGGCGATGCGCGAGAAAGCCCCGTTTTATTTTGCCGTGGCATATCCCTGGTAAAAATTGAAATTGGGCTGAAGTGTGGCCATGATCAGGGAACCACATTACCAGATTAGGTACTTATCAGGCATCCACATTATGCACTTTTCGGTGTGTAACGGTAGGCATTCGTGTGGCCATAATAAGGATATCAAAAGTGGGACCCTTATTCAGACCTAATTATAACCTTATAAGGAAATACTTATAGGAATGAATTTATGGAACATTAAATCTTGAGCAGTAAATAATATTACTATATTCTAATCATTGACTTCAACTGGTAATTAAAATAGGATAAAAATATAAAAAGTCAAGTACGTCTTTCAACTATTTGAGTAAGATAATTTTATGTATGTCTAATCAGATATGTTAATAAAAATAAACTTTGAAATTAAAATTCTGTTATTAAAATCGTACAATGATCATGCATTGTAGTTTTATAATTCGTTGCGCCGACGTGTGGTCCCCTATCACAATGACGGCGACCGCTCGCTCAGCCCCTGGCGGACCTCTACGCGGCATTCCAGCGCACTCGGAAGCCCGACCGTAATTTCATCGCCCCGGTGTAAATGTCCTTTATGCCTCCGCGAGCAACATATCTGCGATTTATTTGGCGTAAATTAGCCGGTTACTTGATCCCGGCGAATCCATTCGAGCATGTCCACACATTTTGCACGCAATATTGCAGCCAATTATCGATAGTCCATTGACTGCGCATTTCAATTTTGAATTTTAACGATTTCAACGTGCCTCCTCGGCATTTTTGCGAAACCTGTTTCGCGGAGGTGAGCCGCTTCGCCTTCGTAAGATTGTGGAAAGAAAAATTGAAAATAAATGATAATTGGAATTAACAATTTCAACAAATTTCTTATTGTCCCCCAACTTATTTCCAACTGTGTAAAAATTTATGTATGCCAACATACATGTTTGCCATGTATGTTGCAAATATGATCCACATAGGCAGCATATATATATATATATATATATATATGTCACATGTACACTGAGAAAAATAAAATAATAAAAGATACTATACTTTCTAGCATTCTGAGATTCTATGTTCCAATGTTATTAAGAATATTACCAGACAGTCTGGTAAATGGTGTCATATTTTCAAGTACTACACTAACAAAATTGTCTATTTAAGAGTAATAGAATATTCTTATTATATATAGAATACATATATATTAATTATACTTTTACTAACGGAGTAAACGAAGAGGGATGACGTCGAATTCCAAATTAAGAAATGTGCACGTTTTTGAGCTGATAAAAATTTCAGTAATGCCTTTCCGAACCTGGGAAAAGGCCATTTCCCCTCAATTCGAAGACAATCGTTTCCGAGGATGCATTGTTATACGAGCAATCAAACGGCTAATCACGACCTAACTGCATTAAGGTGCTTGACCTCGCCTCCGAAAGGAATTTCAACTGGTCTTGTGCGATTTCCTGGTGCGAGAGGTTAATTGGCTATCGCGAGTAATGCCTTCGCGAAAAATCAACGTCAACTTTGATGACACGTCACTGAGATGTCAATACTATAACATTCTTTTGCATCGTTCATTCATTATCGTATATAGAAGTACTCATTTTCATTGAAAAAATGAGCGAAACAAACTTCAACGTAACAATATATATTGGAATTTACGTATTTTCAACCTGATTTCAACTTAATTAGATCTATATAATATCTAAAGGGAAACACTTTGCAAAAATTAATTCTACATTGATATATAATATTTATAAGTATATATATTATATAAATAGTTCACAGGTGAAACTTTTAACCTTGTTGACAAGGTTCATTTGACGTAGAATTAATGTCTTTTTTTGCCACTCCTTTGAAGCTCTTACCATTTTTCAATTTTCCACACTTTCATTCTGATCCAACAAGTAGATATTTTATTAAACATTGTAAATAAATTGGTGTCTACACTCTCAAGGCTGGTAAATGAAAAACTTCGTTTTGCACCGTTTCCACGTCGAATTATCCGTAGGATACCCTTAACTCGAAGCTCTTTTAGATCAAGGTGCATTAGTTCGAATGTACTTTCGTTACATATCGTAATTACAGGGCTTGTCGAGGTAAAGCTACGAGCACGATTTATCGTGCTGAGCCAACCAGAAGCGATTCTTATCGCGCTGGAAAATTCGACGGCGTATAAATTTATTTATAAATTAAAAGGACGTTACAAACAAATATATAGGAGCTAAAATACTAAATGATTTAAAAGGGAATTGTTAGAAATGCATGTATTAACTCAGTTTGCCATGTTATTATAATGTTCCAACCATTTTTCATATTTATTTCAATTCTTTATGTTGCATCCTTTATTTTTAACTCTTAATTCTTTAATCTTAATTCTTTTTTCTTAATTCTTAATTACTCTCTAAATTCTTTATTCTTAATTCTTTTTTCTTGATTCTTAATTACTCTCTAAATTCTTAATTCTTAATTATTCTCTTAATTCTTAATTCTTCAATTATTCTTCCTTGTTTACAATTCCTTTTAATTTTTCATACTCTTAATTATCAATTGTTTAATCTTAATTCGTCATTGTCAATTCTTTATTCTTAATTTCACTCTTAATTCTTCGATTATTCTTCATTCTTTTCCCCAACCACTGAAAATAATTGTCTGTCAAGCGGCACCAAAAATTGAATGGTACTCGAAATCGCTCGGAAAATCTGTGGCAATCTGTTAGATCGGCTTCGCAGGAATCCAGATTGTGCGCGCTAATATTTGTACAATTGAAAAAGCGAAAATGCCATGAAAATGAAAAGTTCTCCATTCGGAGGAAAGGAAAAGTCACGCCAGGAGGTAATAATTGCGTGCATCGCACCAGACTGATGCCGGTAATTGGCGCGGGCAATTGCTTCTGCTTTGCGCCGCGAGTGACAATTAGTCTCGCGAATGAACAATCCGAGTCGCAAAAGGGATTCCTCCCGGTCGCTATTTCGCGTACGCGGAACAAAATTTCAAGCATTAAATCGCCCAGGATTCCTGGCAATGATCAATTTTAGATGAAATATTTATATACTTAAAGAATAATCGTCGAAGATTGCTGAAAAAAAGATCCTTTCTATTCAATTTTACTAATTTCATTGGTTTTGTACACTGAGAAAAAAAATATGGCAATATTAACTATACACTGGGAAAAAAGTAATAGTAACATTTAGAACATATCATATTAATTTAGAGATATGTCCGAAGAATGAACAATTTTACTATTAATAATAGTAAAAGTGATAATCATGCAAGCAATTTTTAGTCTTTTCGTACTAAAATCTACATGATTTTTAAATTTACTATTATTTATATGAAAAATAATCACTTTTCCGATATATCCTTAAATTATCATGAAAAATAGTAATTTATGATATTCCTTTTTTCTCAGTGTACCCATGGTTAATTTTCGTGAATACTATAAAATATCAGTTCCAGTAATTCCAGTAATTTTCGTTTCAAATATAAAAATTTGTCTTGAATGTCTTAAAAACAACCTCCATGATAGAATTTTCTTAACGTCATCCCAATAGTCCCAAAAGTTTTAAAGTACTGGCATAAATTATTTCGAATTTCCGAAATTACTTTGAAAAAAGTATCAAATCGCTTCCCGCCGCCGCCCCCCACTTCCTTCACCGGGAGAAAGGTTCCTTTTTGCGATCATGCGCGAGTTTTAATTGCCCGGCGACTATTCATGCACGTCGTTTTCGCTCCGTTAATTATAAAAAGAGTCGCGGAAACGACCGCAACTACAATGCGCGTATAATACGCGCTCCTTCCCACGAGTCATGTCAGATCCAAGATCACCGCGCCAGATATAATCGCAAATGTAGATAACTCCTCGGATGTACTCTGAATTTATGCTCCACACTTTTTCACGCGCATTAACTACACGTGTTCCTTTTTTCTCCCCTCCCCACACCCCATTTCTTTCCGCAATTCCTCGGCCGTCCCTCTCTCTCTCTCTCTCTCTCTCTCTCTCTCTCTCTCTCTCTGTGGCCGATTACCCGACTCTCACCGCTCATTCTTTTCCCAGCGCCGAAAAGATTGGCGAATTCGCGCGCGACCTCGGACACGGTTCAAAAATACCGTCGACGAATTCACGCCGTAAGGATGGACCGGATAAATTTTGCGCGCGTAAGATTGAAAATGGAACGGAATATTGAAATGTTTCAATTAAAACATGTATGTATGAAAAAAGAAAAAGGGGAAAAAACAGTTTAATTAATAAACAAAGTAAGAAAATATTAACCCTAGTAAAAATCAAACATATATGGTCATATATGGATTAAGAAAAAACATAAATGATCATATATGGATTAAGAAAAACATATATGTTCATATATGGAATACGAAAAAAACATATATGGTCATATATGGATTAAGAAAAGACATATATGTTCATATATGGATTAAGAAAAGACATATATGTTCATATATGGATTTTTTTCGTAATCCATATATGAACATATATGTTTTTCTGAATCCATATATGACCATATATGTTTTTTCTTAATCCATATATGAACATATATGTTTGATTTTTACTAAGGAAATGTCGTTGTTTTGATAGTTTTTTGGAGCTTTTTGACACTGCGAACAAACTGTATAAAATGACATTTAAAATAAAATGCGTTTCAATCTAAGTTTACTCGTTAAAGTTTTATGACATTTAACTCTCAACATAAACTGAGAATTTTGCAAGAAAATATTGATATTTTTATATACGATAAAATGTAAATTTTAAGATATTTGAGATAACGTGAAAAAAATAAAATTTAAGCAAAATATTTTCAATTAACTAATATCTTTTATCATCACTTGAGTGATTTCTTTTTAATAACGGAATAATAAATTTGACTATGTTCTGTGTTTTACGTTGTTATTTTTGACAATAAAATTTATATATTTAATTAAATTTTTCTTTGACTAATTTCGGGCGGTTCGTAATATTTCATATTAATTTGTTATAAAAAACATGAAAATACTAAGAAGAATTTAATTGTGTGCGAAATATGAAACTTGTACAAACGTTAGGTCGTTATCACGCATCAAACCTGTCTTCTGAATCTTCAGATACTTACCTATCCTTGTAACATATGATAGGACCGGCCGAGAATCTTCAATAATAATACACAACCGGTTCACAAGGTAAAATTAGAGCATGATACGATCGAAATCAACTCTAATAAGAGTAAAATTAAGTCAGGAAATAAAAATTACAATTTCATTAGACCTCGTGACATTTTTTGATTTGAAAATTAAATTATTCATTGAGTTGTCATATATAAATGAATGTTAGTTGTTTTTAGTCTGTGATTATATAATAATCGATAGATTACTTTACTTATTTTCAAATTTGAGTAATTAATAATTTCTTATTATCAATTTTGTTATCTGTCTTTAGAAGTCTTCTTGCGATTTTTTTAGTGAATTTTCTTTTCTCATTTTTCACTAGTTCATGACATATAAACTTCTAAAAATGATTCATCATAAACCTTTAACTATATTGCATAATAAACAAAAAATAAATGTAATTCGTAACGCATGAAATATTCTACTTCAAAAAAAATAGTAACGTTTTATATTATTTACTTTATATTATTCAAATTAAATGAAATGGTTAAAATTATTCTGTTAATGCTACAGAGACAATGTATATTATAAGCCAAGAATTATTCATGTAATTTTATCATAGATGTGACATTGTAACTTAATGCCAGGAAATAGTCTACCTATTCTTTAAACTTGCTACATAAATTAATCTCTCGCGTATAACCGATTAGCCACTCCCTAGCTGTTTTTGTAATGAACATGAAATGCCTCAGTATGTATTGTTACAATATCGTTTAACGATAACATGTTTTTGTTAACTATTATACAACCTAAACTTACATTAAAAAGATAAACAAATAGTGATTAAATGTAAAAGAAATTTATTGAAATTCAGACAATTATATTATACTTAAAACAATGTATTAAGTAAAGTATCTTGTAAAAATAATTTTCTTTTTCAAGAAGTAAAAATAAATTTGTAACAAATGGATAAGTTTAATTGAAATTTATGATATAAAATTAGGAATAACATTTGTGAGGTTCTACCTCACATTTGCCTACCTGTGAATCAACTATGCCCCTTTTTGTGCCAGAATTACAGGCACTTTAATGTACTTACAGCACTTATGTATGTAAATATATACATAGAAAATGTAAAACAAAATGAAGAAAAGCAATTTCAGATGCTCGTCTTGTTTGGAAGAATTGTTTCGTTGATTCGTTCAAACGATACGAATGTCACAGCTCGCTTTTGTCTTACTTATAAAGGCATATTTCGCAAATCCCTTAATAAATCGGTTATGGAATCGAAGAATCGTTTTATTCCGTTGTATTTAAACAACACTTAATCGAAGTATCAGCGTTTATCGACTTCCGTTTCTTGAGACGAAACTTCGGCAACAGGAGGCAACGTATTTTCAACGGATATTTGTCTTAAACGAGAAAAAAAAATGCAATTATTATTATTATTATGCAAGGTCAATTATTTATTTAATCATCCTCCAATGCCTATTCGGCAACATTAAATTTGTGCATCATTCACGTGAAATGCTTTATAAAATCGCGGCATACTAGGAGAAATATACTCTGAAAATATACGATTATTGAAACATCTATTTTCTCACCAGATGTTTGTAATGTGACTGCATAAGATAGTCACAACATTGATAAGAAAATTTAAAATTCTTAACATTTTTCTTTCAGCGACAAAATCTGAATTCAAAGTACAAATATTTTATTTTAACAAAATATTGAAAAATTTAACGATAGAAGTCATTTTTTTAAATTCGTAACTGCCTTTAGGTATTTAAAATTTGTTCTACATTACAGTATATTAGAATTTTCCATTATCATTAAATATAAATATTAATACAAAAAAGTTTTATTGTCATTAATAAAGTGCATTTTTTGCATTATGCATTCAATTAATAATTTTTATTAAGAAAGCAGTTTTTTTTAAATAGTACTGGCAGAAATTTTGAAAATTAAATTTAACTGTAAGAAATATATGATAATCCAAATAAATTTTGTATTATTAACAACATCCTAAAAGATTTCCTAGAATCGAATCGGCATTAGAGAATGAATAATATGTTGATTTAAATTATTTGACACGCGTTAAAAAGAACATATTTTAAAGATTACTTAAAAAATTAAAAATTAAAATTAAAATTACTTTATATTAATGATATTAAATTGATTAATAAACTTATTAATTTCTAATAAAATAAATTTAATTTAATTTAACCAAATTAAATTGAAATGTTAATTGAAATAAAATTATTTCAAATGATCTAATTTATAACACTTTCAACTATAATAGTTTTTACGTGTATAAAATTTTATATAAAAATTGAATATTACATTCATATTTATTTATAATTATATGACGGTACATTCATAGTTCGTTACTGAAAATGCATTAGTCTCTTATTTTTATTTCATTTGTAGAGCAATATGTAGATCTATGTTTTCAACTACTTCATGCTTGACATAGTTCGAGAATCCTTTAACATTAAGCTCATCAAAATTTTCAATGCAAATTCATGTATTTAGATTTATATTTTTAAGAAATAAATATAGAAAATTTAAAATTGAATTTATTCGTTAATCACATCAATAAGTATGATGAAGCACATGAATGTAAAGTACACCTAAAATAGTAATTAAATCAAACAGGTAATTAAGTGACATTTTGTTTGCGACATTCTAATGTTTTCTATACCCCCTTTCCTAATGGATAATTCAAATATTCGAATTTAATATAAATATAAAGGTAGAAGTTTTTTCTATTAATAAATGTAAAGTGTCTTGTAATGAATTTTATGCATTTCGAGATTTTAATTCAAGCTAACATTTAAATTTCAATTTTATTTCATTTTTTCAATTTATTATAATACACGGAGAGAAAAGATTAATAAAAATTACTGACATTGTTGGTAAACTGGTCATATACTTGCAAGAATTGAAAAAATACTATCCTAAGTTATTAAAAAGTGCCAGCCTTCTAAGAATCATTTTCAACAAATTGATATGTTTTACTAACTTAAGATATTAATTTTTCAAACTTTGCCAATATATAACCAGTTTACTAAGAATGTCAGTAAATTTTATTAATCTTTTCTCTCCGTGTACAATATTAAATTTTAAACCCAAAAGTTTACTTCAAAGGGACATATAAAAGACACTATAATTATTAAAATTTATTAGTTATTAGCCAAAATAATATTATAAATAAAAAACTGTATAAAGTTGAAGCGATATTTTATATGAAAATTGGTAAAAACATAAAAGTGTCTTCTTATAACAAATACTTGCATTTACTTCAAACAAACTTAAGAAGACTCGCCTAAACGTAATTGATGATAAATTGTTAGATGAAAATAGACAATTAAAATTTACCTTCCGTTGGCCTGCCACTCGAATCTGTCTGGAGCGGATAGACTTCTACCGGATTTATGGAAGGCTTCAGCTTTGCGCTTAGCATCAGTTGTCCCTAATGATTCACTTGAACTGACCGGTGAGAAGTCGAGATTCTCCTGAGTAGCATCACTGCACACGGTTCTACCAATTTGTTTTGATTGGAACGGATTCTGAAACGGACAAATGGCATAAGCCAATTAAACTCCGCGCTAACCTTATCTCATCAGTTATTTATTTGGTAATTGTGTACTTATCTACCCCCCCCCCAACATAGACTTTTTACACACGAAATCTGTGTGTTTTTTTGCGCTGATCACGGGAAAAATAAAATAAAAGGTCGCTCTTT
>JABFPN010000904.1:0-36317 GCA_022817305.1 Leptoteleia sp. ZL-2020
ACTTTTTTCAATAAAGAAATTATGCCATTTAGATCTACTGAAGAACGCACTTGGTTATATACAACGTAATACTAGAGTTGATTCAAGTGAAATTCGGTTGATTCAACCCACCTTTTTTTTCAGTGTACACGATTTGTAATAGGTTGATATAAGCACCGAATTAAATGGATTTTTATAATAACCATAAAGAGAATGAAATATTTGTTGTTATGTTTAACAATTAAATATATATACCCATGTAGAAGTTGAAAAACGATCGAGTACTGGCATAATAAGAGTAAGAACCGGGCAACCGTTGGCCCAGTTCCTGAATGGACACAATTAACAGTTGACAATATGTCTATAAAAAGTAGAGCCAATTAAGGAAAAAAAGTCGAGGTAATTCAGACATTAAGTTTATATAAAAAATTACGTTTTTTATCGCTAATAAGTATCGAAAATTTATAGAATTCTAATCGTCGCATGCCAGTACTGTGCCAGCACTTTTCCGTTTCTCAGCACTAGTATACTATTTATTTTTCTACATGGATATCGTCAAATCATTTTCACATCTCTCTAATTACTTTATATTTATATCAAAGAATTGAAAAATTAATTTTGAGTTCCAAAACACCTCTCGCTACTTGTTATCTGCAGCAATAAAAAGTGTAAGATATAAATATATATATATATATAACAAAAGTGTTCTGATATTTTAAAATATCTAAACGCAGAGCTCAAAAGAATTGCGTCCAATTTGCATTAAGTGAAATTCTCTGCGACCGACTGGCGTGGTCTTTAAGCCGAGGATACACCACTTTTTCTTAAGCTAACATTATCATGTGCAATTTGAGCACAAAACTAGCGGGACACAGAGAGAGGGCACGTATTAATTCTGTTCTGTTCATTCAAATAGTTAAGAGAATCCGCGCAATTTTAGCTGCCTCGCTCTTCCCGGTGGGCCAGCGCTACTAAACGCGACGGATTTTATCCATCGACTTTTTACAGCTGACCCCTTATGCGAAACGGCGAAGAGGAATAGAAGGGGGAGTCGTGGGAGGATGAGCGGAGCGCTTTAAACAACTTGTCATTTTAGGTAACGCACACCGGACCACGTTTATTGGTACATACGTGTTAAGTCGTGAAATACTTTAGACAGTTTTTTTCAGCAACTTTGCGACCGCTCAAAATTTCGTTTCAGTCAGTCGTCGAGGACTGCGTTGGTCCGAACTTTGAACGTTCAGTAGCTTTTGCAATATTGCTTTTTTTCTCCCACTATTTCCTTGCCCGACGAAACTTTCGTGGAGCTAACTTTGGTCGGTTTCTGATTCTAGCGCTTATCACGGACATTTGATCACGATGACGGAACTCTCCCCGTACAAGTTCAAACATGCTAATGGAGTTGGAAAAAAGAAGTACGTCCATGTGGTAAGTATTTCAATAGATTTAATTAGTTTGATATGTCCATCAGGGAGTGCTGCTTAATTTCCTCAAATGCCAGCGTTTTTTTCTTTTATACCCTATACGAAGTATAAGTAGATCAAAAGACTTGAAAAAATAGATCGTTTTTCTTGAAATTAATCAGTTATGTTTGTTAATGTAATTAATAAGCAATCAACGATGTAACAATTTATTCAACTGAATTTATATATATTTAAATTTGTAAAATAATTAAACGTTGCTTATTTAATCTTGTTTCTGCCCTTGATTTCTTGTCAAGTACAAAAATGCAGATCTTAAAAAGACTATGATATTATACAAGGATTTTATTGTAAAGACTTTTTTTATCTAAATATTATTTCTTTTTTTGCGTACTATTTAAATATGCAAGTAATTTACTTTAATTGCATGAAAATTACTTGTTTTTCTAACGTTAATAAGCAACATTTATTTCTACCATATTCCCAATTATGAGAATAACAAGAATTAACATGAAACGCTCATTTACCGTACATAATGAATTCCGTTTTGCAATATAAATTGCTTGAACTGAAAAAAAGAAAAAAATCTTAGAAACATTAAAGCGCTATTAATCATTCAAAAAAGAACGCACGAAAGGGAACTCGCACTTCAATTAATTATTAACAAATACACAATCTTCGGAATAATTAAAACTTTATGGCGCATCTTTGGGAATGCCCTTCTTTCCGCGGATCGTTATTGAAAGTGCACACAATTTCAAGTAAATTTTTATCAGAAACTTTAATGGGAAAGAGTATAAAAACTTTTAATAACCTATCCAGCAATTTCATTCACGTGAAATCTCCCCGAAATCCACTTAGCATCCATGTGATATTACGCCCGATGTCATCTTAAAATCCACCGAGATTTTTTCACAAAGATAATTCGCCCATTTATTTCCTTTCCCCCCCTCCCCCTTCCTTCCCATTTCCGTTTTAATGAATCCAACTGAACGCCGCATTTTCATCTTAACGACTTAATTACACGCACCTTCGCATCGATTACAATTACAAAGCTTAGCGTTGTTCTTGGCGGACTTTTCCAGGCCCCCTGCCCGGACGTATATCGCGGAAAATATTGCGACGCGGATTATCCCGGCGAGGATCTCGGAGTGAAGTACGCGGATGACGTGAGAAAAATTTGTAAGGACGCCAAAGAACGCGGCAGGGGCATTGCCGCCTTCATCGCGGAGAGTCTTGTTTCCGTCGGCGGCCAGATCCTGCCGCCTAAAAATTACTTCAGAAATGTGTACAGGTACCTGCCTCTCCCCCGCCACTTGCGCCTCCGCTTTAATTTAGTGTTAAGGTTAATTATACTTCAGCGAGTAAAGCTGCAATTTAAGCACTTCATTTTAACAAATTATTTTAAGCGAATTCTATTTTAATGCCCCCGGTCTTGTACGCTTGGGCGGAAATAAAGGAATGTCTTTTTGTGCGATGAAAAAGGAAGCTTAAAAAAGGGCAGACTGTTAATAATGTAATATTCTTTTTTTTTTTCGTCTTACATTTTGGCCAGGATTAATGTTACTATTTTTTTTATTCTTATTATTTTATATCATAGAATATAATATTAATTTTGAATAGGACTGAAAAATGAAGCGTTTTCGAGATATAAAATTCCAGGTGTTTACAAACATTACTTTTTGTATATAGACAATATTTAAAAACGTTTCGTTCATTAGTTCCATTAATTTTGATATTATATTTTGACGCTGATAACGAAAGTTAATCGTTCAAATTTAATTGTATAAATTAGACACGTGCGCGAAGCCGGAGGGGTGTGCATAGCGGACGAAGTGCAAGTTGGATTTGGAAGAGTCGGCAGCCATATGTGGGCGTTCCAACTATTTGGCGAGGATGTCGTTCCTGACATTGTCACTGTGGCGAAGCCTATGGGAAACGGACATCCCGTAGCAGCTGTTATCACCACTTCGGAGATCGCGGCCAGTTTTACCGCTACGGGCATCGAGTATTTCAACACGGTAAGTCAATTAATTATGGCATTTATGATACCCAACACTCAGAGATATTTGCTCAGTTCGCCCGTTTAAAAATTTCGAGTTATGGTTTAAAGGTATAATTTTAATTTATGTTTTAATTTTAATTTATAAGGCGTTATTATTAAAACGCAAAGAAAATTTGTTTTTGTATTATATTCATTTCCATTTGTGTAACCTTCAAAATATAAAACTATTCGTGTTGACGAATTGGCCTTCTAAGTGTTTACAAACATCATTTGTTTACACTTTTCGTTTTAAAAACGTTTCATTCTTCAATTCCAGTTTATCATAATTAAACGATTGTACAAGTGACGTTTAATGACTGAAGGAATTGACGTCATTTCCTTTTAATAATCGTAGTTTGGTATTTTTTTTTTTTTTTTGAAATAATAAGTTGGCTTTATATTTGCTCCTTTATGACTGCTAATAATACTTGGTATTGAATATTATTCATATTAATAATTTGTACATTGTTATCCCCGGTGTATACGAACATTTATTAATGGAGAGCAGAAAATAAAAGAAGCACAAAAATATGGGAATATTTTGTAAAACAGAAGTTAAATTGTGAAGTTTTGATTTGCGCATTGTAATGTTAAAATACCGGCGAATAAAACTTGACATAACTAAATATGTTAGCTTTGTATCATTTAGCACGTATAAGCTGAAAATTCAACAATTAGTTTTGTTATACGATTTGTACGAGAATAAAGAATTATGAAATGGAAATGAGCATTGAATGTACACATTTGAAACGTAGTTAATAACAAGCTATGTTTGCACTCGCAGTTTTAATTATGCATACAAGAGAATAAGCCGTATTTACGGAACAAATATTCAGTTGTGTCATTAAATACCATGTACCCGATTTCAATGCAGTACTTAATTTGATATTATTATCAGAGCGCTTTCTTCGCTATCATTTTGATATCGCTTTTACGCGGTGCTTTATGTTCCGTTCAGTCGTATTTTTAACTTTTAATCAAAATAAAATCATTGATTTATAATATTTATTGCCATGAAAATTATACTTTACGCTATCAAAATGATTAATGGTATTTCAGTAAACACTATTAAACGTAACTCATAGATTGATATCCTGATAAAAACTTGGCGCACTTTTAAAAAGAAAGATTTAATTTAAATGGTAAAAAATGTTTTAGTAAAAATAACCAGGTTTTTATAGTTAGTTAATAATAATAATAATATTATTAATTATTTCTAACAAGATCTACATGATTAATTTGACTAAGATAATATTTTGCTTAATCAAGGCATGTAGTTATTTTAATTAGATCAGTGTCTGTATCCATAATATATATCGATTGTAGCAACATTATTTACCTGCTTTAACCGTACAATGCAGTCACCATTTAATAATATCATATTTTTTCCCCTTTGTAACTATAAAATTAATGTTTATTCTTATAGTTAAAAATCATTTGTACAATCGTTTTGTTATTGTTGTTGATTGGAAGGAAAATCAATTTTTTTGTTACACATAAATTTTATGATTGTTCAAAGTATACTTTTTAACTTTAACGACATTTCATTTACTTTTACGATTATTGAATTTGCGATCTTTTATCGATGCTTTATTTACGTTAAACATTTCGCAATTTATTTAGCAATATATAAATAACTTTCCAGCCATTGATAATTTACTTATTGAACTTTCCATTTGTCCGCGTTTACCGTTGATTGAAATCGTAATCCGTTTTATTTTTAGTATGGTGGTAATCCTGTTTCTTGCGCTATTTCTTTGGCTGTCATGGATGTAATACAGCGGGAGCAGCTTCAAAAGCGAGCACTTGAAGTTGGAAGTCATCTTATTGCGGAGCTGAAGAAGCTTGCGAAGGCTTTTCCGATGATCGGTGACGTTCGTGGAGCGGGACTTTTTATTGGGATCGAACTTGTCACTGACAAAACGAAGAGAACACCTGCAACAAAAGAAGCAGAATACATCGTGAGAAGAATGAGAGACGCAAAAATTATTTTGAGTTGCGGCGGTCCGTACGACAACATTTTGAAATTAAAGCCACCGATGGTTTTCTCGATGGATAACGCGGATCACTTTGTTGCCGTGCTTCGAAAGGTGCTGCAGGAGATAAAGGATACCCGCGAGGTGACTCGAAACTTTGCTTTTATTTAATTACGTCAATTCAATTTACGTGGGAAATATTGCCGCAACCTAAATAACGTTTTTAATTAATTTAATATATTTAATGTTTTAGATGGACAGCGAGTCAAATACAGAAGTTTTAAGAAATATGATCTCATCCATGCAAATGGAGTCGGATATACACCTGGAAGCCGATAATCAGAATGTTATTTCGAAT
Organism: Leptoteleia sp. ZL-2020; assembly: GCA_022817305.1. Taxonomy (NCBI): domain Eukaryota; kingdom Metazoa; phylum Arthropoda; class Insecta; order Hymenoptera; family Scelionidae; genus Leptoteleia; species Leptoteleia sp. ZL-2020. The sequence goes on from JABFPN010000904.1 coordinate 5,779, forward strand.
AACTTGAAACCTGTTCTAGTTCGAGCTAGTTAATATTTCATATTGCAAACAATTTGTTTAAGTTTGTAAATAACGCTACTGTACATAATTTCGAAGTTTCTCAATCTCAGTTTAGTAATCATCCGAGATTTGATATGTTGTGTTATAAAGGTACAAAACAATTTTTATGTTGAAAAAATAATGTTTAATGTCCGTTCTTTCAAAAGAAGCATACAGTGTATGTGCTATATTATCATTATACATATAATATTGAACTTTTTACTACATTAACCATTCAGTTTAATAAAAGTTTGTATATTATTATATAGAATATCAGGAATCAGTGTTTGAGATTATTATGAATTAAATATATTCAACGAAAAAAAAGTTTAGATTTGTTTCTTATCAATAATTGATTATACCAGGTTATTTCTTTCATGAAATGTTGGTCTATAATTTAATGCACTGTTTAAAGTGTACGAGTTTGCATTGAATTCATGTACAAAATCTATATATATATCGCATAAAATGAAAAATAATACTATAGAAGTATACTATTGCGCAATAAGTTTGATTATGGAAATGGTTAGTTCCCTTTTGAATAAATGAAAAACTTTATCAATTTTGAAAGTATTTTCAGTAATACATATATACATACATTTTTATAAGTACTAAATTTTTAATAATATGTTTTGATAGGTGAAATCGAATAAAATTGAATGAACTTCTAAAATTCTACAATTTAATTTTGCTCTTTATATAGCTATATATTATGAATATATGTGGAATGATTATAAATTTGAATTATATATTATAATTTATTCAAAACATGGAGCTACGTATAGTTAATCTAATTTTACACATCACTGCATACACACTTATTTTAAGTTAAATATTATTTACTTATTAATTTCTTTTTATTTGAAATAATGTTATTGCTTTTGCTTTTAAAGAATCATTGTGTAGCTTATGCCGTTTTAATAATGTCATTCGTTGCAATTACATTAGATATAATGCTAATACATTGGCATGAAACTGTTTTACATCATAAAATAAGAAGTTATTAATTTCATGAATGCGATTTAATAATTTAAAATTGAAAATTTGTTTATTTCATAACTTAATAAAGCAGTAAGTATATATAGAATTATACTACCCTATTCCTAGAATTTCTATTTTCCTGAACAATGTATAGCTGGAAAATGATGTATTATTATATGATAATTGAGAAATATCAAAACATGGATTTTGCTAAAATTAAAATTATATTTACAGGTCTAAAGATTAAGGGACAAATGCGAGGATTTTTGGCGAAGCAGTTATTTGCTCGTTATAAGTGTTGGTAATATACCGAAAAAATATCAATATCAATATTGATTTAATATTGATTTCGAGTCGATGGTGTGATATTGAAATGATATTGAACCAGTATCGACAACATCATCCATATTAAAATTACCAATGTTTATTAGAGCTTCCAAAATCTTGGAAGAAATGAACTTTTATTTTTCAGAAATTACATGTTAATTTTCCGTTTCCTGGTTATATACAATAACTAAGAGAAATAATATATTGAATATAAACTGGTGGGCAGTATTAATTAATCAAAAATTCCTAATAAATTGGGCAGCAGTATGAGAAAATTAAGAAGTCTCATACTCCTACTTCTAACTTTGTATCAATCATAGTGGGGACAACAGGAATATAGGAGAAAAGAAGCCTGGTTCTAATTTTAGAATCAGTTCTTTGTACTGCTTGCTTCAGTCGCAGTGTGCAAATGATTGAGAAAAGTGTTTGTGGATATAGCAAGTTTTTTTTTGATCTGAAATTTTTATGCACCTGAAAAATAAATGTTGACTTTATTACTATAATAGTGAGTTCAAAATATACATTATTCGAATTGATTTTTTTCACACGAAAAAATTACTTTATAATTGAAATTCATTTTTAAATATTAGAAATTAAAGAAAGGAACAAAAATTCAAATAATATCATAATTATTTTTATTTTAAATTATAATAATGAGAAATAACGTATATATAAAAAATTCTTCTTTTCTTCTCTATACATCAAGAAATAAAATATCCTTTCAGAAGTCACTAGAAATATAATAAAGCTTACATATTTTTTTTGAGTGCATAAATGTTTATTTTATAAACAGTTTCAAGTAAAATTTAAATATCATCGTTTAAGGGCGTATAAAGTGCAGTAGACCAGATGTACAAGAATAAACATTATTAATTTTAATAGATAAAATAACATACAAATAAATGATGCGTTCATTAATTACGGTATTTACGGGTAAGAAATTTATGTAAATATGAGCGTTAAAAGCATAAAAATAAAGGACGAATAGAATCTAGTTATCTTTTGCATAACAAATTTATGCAAAGAAAAAAAATTGGGGAAAATTGTAATCTTTCTTCTAAATTGAGGAAATAACATGCAATGTTAAAAAGGTACAATCAAAGTTAATGAAATGCATTTACGAAAGATTTTGTTGACAAACTTGTGAATAATTTATACAGTTTTTGATTGCATTCTTTTTAGTACGGTCTGTCAAGTTCCTCAAGTTATTAGAAACATTATAATTTGTAACACTTGTTTTTTCTCAGTGTAGAGCGATTAAAGTTTTATTTTCTTAATTTAGAAATAAAGTTTTTAAATATTCAATGAAAATTAAATATACGTAGCAATTTTAATTATAATTCTACTGAATTTAACATTTTTCAAGAATACAGTTTATTTGATAACTTTTTTTTAATATTTATTTCGTCCTGTGATTAATGACATTCCATATTATTTCTTCCTATTTTCTTTTTCTTTTTGGTAGAAAAGTAAACATAACTTAAGTTGTTGAATATTCTATATTAGTAAATATTTTTAGCTTAAACAATTTAAGCTGAATTGACTGCTTTTTTGCAGCATTCCTATTTCGAACATTATGTAAAATGAGTTATAATGTTATTGAATACTGATCTTGAAAGCAAAGAAAGCGCAAAAATCTAGGAATGACTTATGACTTGGATAACATTTTGCATAGTTTGACATTAGATAATTTCAAATGACATAAAGTTTATCTCCATACCAGTTCTAATTACATTGCAATAAGTTACATTTGATTAACAGTACAATTAAATTAATAAAATTTGTTGGCGAGATTAAAGTTGAGAATTTGCGATAAGTACCTTTATGCACATGTTTTAGTATTCATTTCAGATTCAATTCAAAGTAATGTTTGCAAGAAGATTTATTACGTACTGTCGAATTGGCTGCACAATGTCAATTGAAAAAGATTAGTCACTTAAATTGAAATCTCTATTAAAAATGACGCGTAGAGTTAGACTGGAAAATTGTATTCGTGACTTTGTGATTATTGTAATAAATATAAAAAATAATAAATTAATGTATTTCATAGTAATTATGTATTATATAATATATAGTAAATAATTCATTTTTCAAAAATAAAATCAAAAAAAAAAATTTTTCCTTTAAATGTTGACATAATATTTATAATTATTGCCTTAAAATAAAATTAAGAATTATTTTATTTAAAGAAGTGTATAAAATACTTTAAACAAAGATAAAAGGATCTGAATAATTAATACATACTTTTATGATAATTATTATTGTCGTTATTGTTTTTTCTTTTGATACGAAGAAACAATCCTATTAGTTATTAATGACTTCGTTATATTTTTTGTATAAATTTTGTTTTAAATGTTCATCATAATTATAAATAGTTTATAAAAGTCAACATCAGGCATACAGTATATAAAATGTGAATAATAATGTAGAGAATATTAATATAAATGTTATTATTCCAGAAAATGTGTCATAATTTTTCGCAGTATTCAGAACAGCGCTTGAAAAATCCATCACTGATAAAAATTAGTATCAATATTTTTTTGTATTGTAAATGTAGTGGTATAAGTTTTCAAGAAAAACGTGATCTAAAGCAAAACATTGTATCGTATAGCTTAACGTCATTATTTCAATATTGAAATTTGCAATACGTATTACTCCTTACAATTATATTTTTGTTTATTTATTCACTGTGCACATATTCCAATATATCATTCATAAATATTAATTTAATTAATTTTACTATAATGATGTTACCTTTTGTTTTTCAAAGATAAAGAATTGACAAATTTTTGTTTAAAAAACATAAGAGCCCCTTGTTATTTATGTTAGAGATGTCTTTCATTTTGGAAAATTAAAAGTTATTATAATTTATTGATTTCTTTAAATGCGCGATGTATTAGAGTATTTCATTTTATTTGCAGTTGTACTATTGGTATGTCAAGTTCAGTGCAAATGGATCCCGGGAAAGCATTACGAATATAAAATCACCAGTCGAACTGTTACAAGTTTGCTCGAAGTGGAAAACATATATACCGGTGTATTTTTAAAGGGAGTTTTGATTATTCAGCCTCAAAACGAAACGCATTTAAGGGCCCAAATATTGAATTCCCAATACGCAGACATTCCAAAGGATCATTATGATTCTTCGATCGCGAGCAAACTTAATTTCAAAAATTATCCAGTGACTCAAAAATCTTTTACAATCATCGTAGAAAGTGGCATAGTGAGAGATTTAATTGTTGAAAAAAGCACGCCAACTTGGCAATTAAATTATATGAAAAGCATGCTCGGCCCATTGCAGCTGGATTTGAAAGTAATAAATGCAATAACATCGGACAGAAAACAGTTTCTCAGGGGTGACTCAAGTAACGCTAACTTCAAATCGACGGAGGCGAGCGTTTCTGGAAAATGCGAAGTGTCTTACACAGTTTCACCCTTTTCCCAAACACTGATGGTTTCTTATCCACATTATTTTACGACAAAGGAAACGTTGCACAGAAATTTATCGCTTCCTTACGAAAAGTCAATTCATATTACGAAAAGACGAAATTTTACTAACTGCGAACGAAAGATTGGATTCCATTTTGGATTTAATGGGGAAAATGGATTTGATTCTGAAGATCCCGAAAAAGTGGCATTCTTAAAAGTAAGTTTTAAAAATGTTGCATGTAAAACACACATAAAAATGACTATTATTTTATATGTTATTTTTAGCGTTCGGCTGAGACTCAAACTATTGTTTCCGATTATAAGAATGACGGCATCATTGAAGCATCTGAAACAATTGATCTAATTGTTATGAAGCCCGATTTATTTGAACAAGAACACGGAGTTGTAAAGAGCAAGATCGGAATGAATCTTATAAAATTTGAAGATGTGATAACACCTTTGCCTCCAGTGATCAATCCACAATCTACAGGCAATCTTCTCTACACTTTTCACAGCCCTTTCGAATCACCTGAAGCACGTAAAATTGTTTCTTCAGGGAGAGATTCTAAAACAGAACTTGACGAATCTGATTTTATTGAAAATAAAGATGGTGGTCCCGCATGGATGGGAAAAACAAATTTAGAAGAAGCTACAAATATTCCTTTATTGCCTTTTTTCATTGGCAATGAAGGTAACGTCGTTTGGAAAACGAAGGAAACGGATTTGTATAATACAGTGCGAACTATGGCGTTAAATATCGCCAGCGATATCGAAAATAATGATTTTGTCATGAATAATACGTCTGAAAAAATGACAGTTATAATTAGATTGATTCGTACTATGAATGCATCGCAAGTAAATGAAGTTGCAAAGAGCTTAACCAACGGAAAGTATTTTGATAATGTCAATTTTGAGAACAAAAATGAGAAATTATTATGGAACGCTTGGACTGTTTTTCAAAATGCTGTTCCGCAAACTGGCACTGGACCAGCCCTCGTATCTGTTAAAAAATGGATAGAACAAAACATGATTACTGATGCCGAAGCGATCCAAGCTATAACAGCATTGTCTAAAACTGTAACTCCTCCGACGTTGGAGTATTTAGAAAATTTTTTTGTAAGTTTATAATTATAAGGTTTTCTTAATAATTCAGAATTTTTGCATTAATTATGAAATTTATATAAAAAATATTCCGGTAATTATACGCAAATCTATTGAATTTTATTCGTGCAAATTTCTAAAAAATCTCCAAATTGAAATTGAATTACTAATTGATTTAATGCTTTGTTTTGAAAATTGATATTCATGTAAAACTAATGAAAGTTCTTCTTTCAAAAAGAAGTAAAATTATTAAACTAAAATTTAATATTTTAATGATAATAATACCTTGATTAATATAATACTTTTGCCCAATAGGAACTAATAACAATGCTTACTGTCACTAACAACGATTCACTCCACCATACAGCAGTCTTATCATTCGCAGATCTGATTAAACATTCTCTTGTGCAAGATAATAACGGTCATAATACATTTCCCATGCACAATTACGGGCTTTTCGAGAAGAATAAAATTATCGAAGAGAAATATTTGCCTTTTTTGGCGGAGAAACTTAAGAACGCTGTAGAAAAGGAAGACAGCATTAAGATTCAAACGTATATACTGGCAATAGGTAAAACAGCTCATCGCAAAATATTGTCATTCTTTAAACCCTATTTAGAGGGAAAAATTCCTATTTCCAAGTATCAAAGAACTTGGATGGTTCTGTCGTTACATAAATTTACTAAAGTTTGGCCTACGATCGCTAGATCAGTCTTATATAAAATCTACATGAATACACTAGATGACTATGAAATACGAAGTACCGCGGTGTTTTTGATTATGTTAACTAATCCGCCGCTGGACATGCTCGAAAGAATGGCAAATTTTACAAACTATGATCCTAGTGTTCAAGTCAGTTCTGTGGTTATATCTTCCTTGGTTAGTGCTTCATTGCACAAAGGCGACTATGAATTAAAGCAAAATGCGAAAAAGGCGCTACTTCTGACGAATACAAAATTTTACAATACCTTGTACTCGAACAATTTATCGATGATGTTTATGTCGACAAATTCAAATTTGATAAAGAAGATCAATTTGTTTTATGTTACTGATCATGATAATTTAATAAAGGATATATTTGCCGATATACAGTTCACTGTCGAAGGTATAAAACTTCCACCTTTCCAGTTTGGTGGGATGGTTTCTTGTATAAATAATTTAATTAGGACAATAAGTCAACAATTTTCGGAGAATGAATCGCCGAGTGATTTTGGAGATAAAAACATTAAGTGGTCAACGGAAAATATTGCCAAAATGCTGGGTATTGAAGCTGGAAAATCTGAACAAATTGAAGGTGCACTTTTCTATGAATTTATACTGGGTAATGCATTTATGCCGTTCGACAACCGTACATTGGAAGATGTTAAAAAACGTAAGGCTAATTTGATTACGTAAATATTTATAATATGTATTAATAAATTAATTATAGTTTCTGTTCGGGAAAAATTTATTATAAGGCGTTAAAACAAAAATATTTATATAAACATACATGTTCAGTTATCAACTACATACACACATAAAATTTGTCTCATGTGGAAACATCTACTCTGTTAAAGCTGAAGCTATTAAACATTATTCAAAATTCGCTTGAATTAAAAATGCTCTTAATCTAAAATATTCATAATTTAATCTCAAATGAGATATATTTGAATCAAATGGACGTCTATTTATCGTAATTGAAATAGATTTTCTGTATTTTTTGCATATATTAATCCCGCTTTTCGTAAATATTTTTGTTACAGAATTGAATAAATTGATGATGTCTTGGCAGAAAAAACACGGCAACCATGAAGAAAGTTTTTCGTATGGTGCTCATGAGACAACCTTGAGTTTTCCCACGGAAAGCGGTTTCCCATTTGTTTACACTATGGAAACCTCATATTTGCGCAAAAATATTATTTCGACTATTCTGAAGAGCGATTATAAGATAAAGGAAAATGGTGCTTTTCCGCCAAGTGGCGAATTAAGTTCTACGTTCAATTTAATCAATTCGCATTGTGTTCAAGGGCGAATGGGTTTTGTGGCGCCATTTAAAAGTAAACATTATTTGACTGGTTATGATAAAAATATTCAGATTCAACTTCCAATTAAAATAAATTTTGAATACAACACCGATAGGAACGAGTATACATTGAAAGCTGAACCTGTAACGCAAGACACAACGTATACCTTAATGAAACAAGAAAACGTACCTTTTATAGCGGATATGGACCTTTTAAATATCGAACCTGTTAAAGGTAGTAGTCATATTCACATAATTAAGCCAAAAAATCTAACAAAAATACATTTCGACTTCATTCCTGGAATTGTTTGGGAATCGCATTTCGTCGCGTCGAGTGAAAAAAGTTATTTCAGTGATATACTTCAATCACTGTCATTGTTCACGGCCATACGTGATGATTTTTATCACGTCAGATTTAATAATCATTCTCTAACGTGGAATACGAGAACTAACGTATTTAAAGAAGCTAAGCTCACGATAAGTTTTGATTATTTCGTAAGCAATGCAAAGTTTGGTAACAGTTCGAGTGATAAAATACCAGCACCACATGCGAGGAAAATTAATATTAAAAATAATCACAGTGCCGAACGAAAATTCAAACTTTTAAATGTAAGTTATGCATTAATTTTTTATACTAGAATTTGTTAGTTTTATTGATTACGAGCAACTGATATTTGTTTTGCAGGAATCGCTAAATAATTTAACGTATGGAGAAGGATTGGTGATCGATTTGGTAGCTCAGTTGAAATCGTGGTACACAGTGAATATCATTCATACGTTGGCTGCTGCGTACAGCAGTGCCGATAGAAAAATAATAGTAAATGCCTATCTTCAAGCACAATATGACGAAGCTATGGAAGATACCGTGGAGATATGTTTAAATATAGAATCAATTCTTCCTATGATGCAAATATTGGATCCTAAAATTTTAATCGCATCCGATTTACTTATTAATACTGAATATGATTTACATTTTGGAATTAAAGATTGCCACAGTTCCAAATTGAGAATACGCGAGATTATCAAACGAAGTGGAAAATCTAAAAGTGACTTAATGAAGCACGAGGAAGTTGTAAAATGTTTGAGTGCCAATAATAATTTGTTAATAAATTGTGAGAGTGCATTAGAACTTGCAAAAGTACCGGATGAAATAGGAATTACTTTCTTTTTCGACAATTCCGCGCCACTGTTAAAAGATATATTATTAAGGATAAACAGTGAACTAATCACTTTAATTTCACTTAATAGCGATTTAAAAGTTAACATAAAGCCTACAACGAATAACAATGATTCGCTTAATATACAAGTTCTTTTTGGCGAACCCGAAGGAACGGTTAAAATTTCAATTTCCTCACCAGATATGGACGTCATTATTGATAATGCTCATTTGATGAATATTTCAAATTATGGACAAAAAGTAAATACACTATCAATGTATTCTGAAGTTAATAGGAGAGTGTCATTAGATTTATTGGATTTAAGTAAGGAAAATTATTTTTAATTTACTTCTGTTTAATAAAACAGAAATTATTGCAAATATCAAAATTAATAGTTTGACACGTAACATTTTTTTCTATAACATGTAATTCTAATTTATTCTCAGAGGTCTGTTTAGTGGATGATTCGATGATAAAAACTATTGACGATAAAATCTACAATGTAGTTTTTGGAAGACATTGGCATGCACTGTTAACAACATATCCTAAAGAAAATCCGAATAATCCAAATGAAAAATTTGCAATTGCGAAAGAAATGAGAACCAGTATTTTGATTAGAGATACTAACGAAGAAAGGAGAGAACTTAGGATAGTGTTTGGGTCTAATAATATTTTGTTTCATCCACTTAAAAATAATATTCAAATTATAGTAAACGCCCAAAGAATCATGTTCAACGATACAGATTTTTATCAAATGTACAATAGTTTTAAAAACCTGTCTATTTTTGAAATTTATAAATTATCTGACAATTTGTATGTTTTGAAATCAAGTATTTATAGTATCGGTATTGTCTATGATGGGAATCATATAAATATAATGGTATGTATGATACAAAATTATACTTTTTTTTATTTAAAATTAACTTCATTCGCTAGGATTGATTTACATGACAACATTATATAATTTGTTAATATTTACATAATTTATTAATATAAGAAATAAAATATAATTTTAATTTTTCATAACAGGTAGATGATGTATACTTTAATTCTGTTCGTGGGTTATGTGGTAACTTCGATGGTAATATCAAGAACGAGTTTGAGACTCCAAAAAGGTGTAAAGAAGAAAATGATCAAATATTCGCAGCTTCGTGGATTTTAGAAAACGAAGAAAACGAGGGTCCAGTATTAACAAACCGTAATACGTCTACAAAGAATAATTGTATTTATGACAAGCCTAACTTCCAGGAGGTTATTACTACTGAAGAAGCTGGAGAAATTAAAATTCGATAATATAGTTTTATAGTTGAATTTTTAAAAAAATATCTGTTACTAAAAATGTATTATATATTTTTCAACTGTAATATGAGATACTGTAAATTTTACAGTTAAATAATTATAATAATTTATTGGTTGAGAAATAAATAGATTTTATACATATTAAAAGAATTTTGTATAATACAAAATTTTACTTTACTTAGAAATAGTGGCAATATCATCACATCGGTTTGTAAGTATAAAGTTTACAGTACCAATATAATACAAAAATTAACAAAATTGCATGAAAAAAGTATATTCTGATTATAACGTAATGGACTTAGTAAGATATTTATGTAATTGATTGAAAAGTAACTTGTTTGATGTGGGAAACACTATGGAAGGAAACTAAAGAGAAGTTCAAAGATCTATTAAATCCCTGGAGCATCATCAACTTGAGACTCAAAGATGATCTATGTGCAATGTAGTAAGAGATGAACCAAAACACTAGATAACCGAAGTTTTCAGTTCACATTGATAGTCATGAAAGTTTGTTACCGTTTGATTACACAGGAAAATATATTTACTTCACTGTAATTAATTATACTAGTTTCAAGATTATCACGAAATCGTTCACAATATATCATTAAATCATTGAAGAATACATAATATATGTATTATTATATTTTAAATTTGTACATACATTTTAATGTATAACATGAAATGCCAACATATTTCCCGAGATATTCGACAGTTTCCTGATTTTGGGAACACCCTATATAATCGAATATAGTTTATTAATTTGATATTAATCTTAAATTTGTATTCATATCTAAAACACAAGTTTTTTCAGTCTCATTATTTTCAACAATATAATTTCATACGAAATTCTTCTCGGATAATAAGTCTTACGCTTCAACGTTATCCCCTCTAATTCGCAAAGAAGTACTACTCGCAAAGAAGGACAAGTGGCACTCAAGTCGGGTTATGAACTAAAGAAAGAGTTACACTATGGATCAAGAATAGTCGATTGAATATATAAAATTTCAAAAAATCTCTCTTCTTCATTTAAATTCATATTTTTTCTCAACATGAATTTAAATTAGTAATATATATAAAAAGTTGTATAAATTTGAACCGAGAGCAGTTTTCTACTAGAAGGAATTAGATGGATTTTTATTAATTTTTAATTAACAATATTTGTTATTTATTACAACCTGAGGAAATATAGGATTGAAGGAACGTATAAGCGATAAACACTAAATTACGTATAACTCAAGTGAATACCTGAAAATCAGTTTCCTATGTTAAGATAATAGTCGTAATTTATTGTTACGTCCAGTACGAGCAATTAAACTGTTCATTTAAAATATGTGAATATTATTTAAAATTTATAAGTACATTAATTCATCATGCTGCGTAATTCACTTCCACATTCTCCGGACGTGGCGATTTAAACCGAGCTTTTATTCGATCGTGACGTGCCCTCGCTTTGGATTCCAACTACGATACCGGATATGCGGGACGATATTAGCATTTAGATCATTCAATTCTAAAGCGGACGAAGTCGTTTTACGATCAATCGACGATTGGCGTAGATATCGCGGTGATTCGTCGTTTTTCTGATTTCTCAAAGTATATATTCGAGTTTATGATAATTTTAATATATTAATAAGCTAAGGTACTTGTTTGAAAAAAGAAACAAAATTGAACACGAGAAGAAATGTTAAGCTAAGAAGTGTTACGAAAAACATACTCGAAAGTTTTTAATGGTACCCAGAATAAATGTGACTGAAGTCTGAAGTATAAGCGCTCACAATCGGCCACTCGAGTCAGAGCCAGCGGAGCAGCCGGACCAGGAGGATCCAGGGAGCGACCAGTCAAGGGGAAGCCAATCCAAGAAGCCACAACCGCCAGCCCAGGAGAGGACGCGGGAGAAGACTCTTGGTGAGCATGCCAACGCCAACACAACAACAACACCAACACAACAACAACAACAACACCAACACAACAACAACACCAACACAATAACAACAGCAACACAACAACAAAACAACACCAACACAATAACACCAAGGCCAACACAAAACCAACATTTCGTGAAATTCGTTAGAATAACGTTAGAAACTTCAGTCACATCAGAATAATGTATATATTGTTGGGGAATTAAACATAAGGTTTATTTCAGGTGGGATAGCGGACGCAGTGTTTTTGTTTTTATTATATATTTTTTTTTGTTGATGGGTCACTGCGTCACTGCATAATAAAAATTTCAATTTGATGAAGTCGGTGTCCAGCTACCCCGAGGTAAATTTCTTTAACATTCCAAGTTAAAGATATTTAATTATACTTCCGCAGTCAAGCAATTAATGTTTCTTATTTAGCATGGAAATTACAACAAACCAGTACCAACGCTATAACTCAATATCTAGAATTTAGTACACGGTGTGAAAACATGGAGAAAATAAACAAATCTTTGAGTTAACTGAATCGTATACATTGTGTAATGAGGTTCGTACCAGGAAATCCAGTTTAGTTAGACTAACTAACAGGATCGATGCTAATACTGTTCGAGGCATTTGCAAGCCCCGGATTACTCGACATTTTAACTTTTGCAGGGCGATTGAGAATTGCAATTGATGTGTATCGCACGTAATGATTTGAAAAAGTATACAGTCCCGTCAAATAATTTTCGGTTCATAAAACGCGCTATATAAAACTAACGAGCGTTGACCGACTCGAATTTGCATTAATCCCAATATTTGCTCCAACCGCAAAGCTTATTTCATTTATTGACATTATTTCCAATTTTTTTTTTTTTTCGCAAAATCATGCACAAAGGGGATTGGCGATAAAGTCAAAATAAACGTTCAAAAATGTTCGGCCAACGTTTCTAATTACCGGGTAACAATGTAAAATAAACCAGACGCTGGAGCGCGCGCGGAAAGTGCAACATAGTGTTAAGTTTATTTTGCCAAGTTAAATATCTCTAATTCCGCGGGAATGCAGGAGGAATTTTACACTGCAAGATTCCATTGTGAACCGAAGATATAGTCGGCAGTTTCTTGGTGTTCTCCGGGCTGCGCTCGGGACTTTTGTGCGGGAAGTTTGGCAGGAGTCGCAAACACTGTAATCAAGGAGGAAAACAGTCACGGCGGCTAACTCAGCAAAAAGCAGAGCGGCCCTCTGGCCGCAAGAAAATCCGCCACTTGCCGGTGACATCGGGGTATTGCAAAAGGGGTAGTAAACACACAGCTGAAGTACCGTGTTCAAATTGAAGGGTTTGCTCAGACGGCGACGGAATAGTCAGGTTAGAAAAGTGAGCCGAGAGACACTGTCAATTCCGAAGGCGATACTAATATTTAAAGGAGACTTTTTTATTAATTAGAAGGTAAAAAATGTGCAATAAGTTGCGTTCTATTTATGTAATATCTTGCCATACACGACACGAAATGCCTACGTGAAGAAACTCAATCTAATAAAAATTATTAATATTTTTAATAAAGTGTGTTAATAAAAAAATATAGTGAAACGAATGTGTTTATTGAAAATTATTGTTTACAGTCGGGCAATAGTTGTCAACACGTTGATACATTTTATTAACTTAAGATAGTAATTTGTCAATTTGTTAAGAAATATGTCCCACTTTAGTAATAATGTTAGTAATTTTTATTTGATCTTTATCCTCAATATTAAGATTTATTTTCTAATTATTTTATGTTTACATTTTAATTAATTCATTCATTAACGAATCAATAACAATATGTTATTTATATATATTATCAATTTATAATTAATTTATAATGTAAGTAATTCTTTATTCACTTTTGACCACTCGTTGACGCACAAATAAATGTACGAATTTAAATAAACATTGCGCACGTACGTAGTCGTTTAATTGCACACTGCGACATGTTTACACGCGAAAACTTGTTATTACTTTCGGAATGAAGTTTATTGAAAACATTTGTGAAACTTTGAGGTATCTGAAATTGGTCGGTGCATGTGCCGTATTTTACTATTTGAAATTAATTTTCTTAACTGTACCACAACGATGGCAGTGGCGACAGGCTAAATGCGCAAAGTTTCCAGTAAAGCCACAATTGCACATAGACACAATGTTTGCTTCAGTTCTCTCCGTTCCTCGACTTTCTTCTCACGGGGCGCACCAACTGCCGAGACCTGAGCACAACTGGGGCGACTTAAACAAAAACCTTGAAACTACCTAATGAAAATAGTTCTAGTAACTTTTAGGGAAAATTAGACGAGTGCCTGCGGGCACGCTTAATGTAACGAAAATTCACATGGGAATGCCGTTGTCAAGAATTTCTTCCCGCAAGTCCGTAATATTGACGGAAATCGTTGAGTCCTCTTTGATGAGAACAAATCTGAGGAGGTTGATGAAAAGCGGAGAAAAAGAAATAACTTGAAAATACTTTTATCATAATGAAAAAGCAACCAGTCTAAAAACTTTTAACTTTATGATATTTTAAGTAAAATTGCAACGGCGAATTGTCACTTTCATTGTCTCGCTAATGAAAAGAAGAAGAAAAAAAAAGTTGAATTTCGCACACGAACCTTTTGCTATTTGCTATCAAATTATTGCGAATCGATGCTTCGATGTAAAAATTTTTCTCTCTTTCTAACTTTCAGTCAGAGGAATTTAATTACACCGGAAGTAGTAATAAGACATTCTATTATTTATATAATTATATTAAAGGCCTCAAGAATAATTGTACAAGAATTTTCATCGCTTTCAAAAGTGAATGCAATTCTGACAAATGAATTTGAAATATGAATTAATATCCTTAAAAAGTTTTATTTTAAATTTATCAACAATTTTATCGATTTCAAGTTTCATTCCTCTAAATTCTTGCCCCAAATGAAATAACGTATCGTTTCATCCAAGAAATCTGAATTTATATCGCAAAAAATGTTTATGCTTTCAATCTACGAAAGAAAATCTTTTTCTTGTTATAATCCGATTTTTAAGAGGACCCGATATCTTGTTATTGATATATTAAGCGGATTCTCCACTTGTGATAATCAGATTCTGATGCAGACAATAGAGTATTTTTAACAGCGTTTAGCATAATAATAGGTTGATGTTAAAAATTAATTCCATCGTTTAGTTCCTCTCTGAATATATAGAAGCAATTAAATAAATTACCTATAACTTTGTCCATTAACGTCAATTGTTTATACTTCTTTTATTAACAGCCTCATTAAAAGACTTAACAAATTAAGATAATTTAAATTCAAATTTCGTCAATCTGAAGAGCATTTCAATTGCCTTAATCTGCAAAACATGAGGCCAGTACATTTCTTAGTCAATAGGAGTGAATGAATTTCTTAGACGCCCCCGTCTTTGTTTTTCCTAATGCAAGAGCAAATTCGAATTACGGGGTTAATACAGTTTGCATTGAATAACATTGAATTACTAAATTAATTTCGTTGCAAATCAGCTTATCGTCTCAAGGTTTATTCAAATAAGCTCAGAGAGAGAAAAGAGAAAAAAGGAATTGTATTGCAGTGATAGATTATTCATTGTCAATACAACATTTGCGATTCGAACGGAGCATTCTACATTAATTTAACGTCAAAGTGAAAAGCATTTATTTGAACAAGTATCCCTTTGTCTTCTGTTATGTGTAGGCAGTGAAACTAATTATTGTTGTTACATGTCTCTGGAAGGATTAGTTGTTTCTCATTCCGCAATGTCAGTAATTGGATATCCTTCTATTGAAATTCACGGCCACACTTAACTGTCTGCTTAGCTGCAACAGCTAATCATTTTCACCAATCAGTTTTTATGTTCGTCATTCGTTTGAAAGAAGCGATAAAAAAAGTTATTCGCTTTAATCAGTGGCGTTAACGGCTTCAAATTAATTTACCCTCTTGTTTTTTTCCTTTGATTTTGACATTAAATTTTATCATTTGATAAAAATAAATTCACTTGTTTGCGAATCAATGTGGCGATCAATTATTTTTAATATAAATTAATTAATCACTTTTAAACTTGGGGGAAAAAAACTTCAATCCAGGTAATTAAAAATGTTTTTGTCTTTAAGGACTTGATGAAAATATAAAAGAAGAACAAAAAGTTCAGCACAAGAATAGAACATAGTCGGTAATGTAATTATCGCCTCGGCAGTTTTCTTGCTTGTCAGCCACTTTTAAATCTAGTACGTTTTTGTACCAACTGTCTAAATTAAAGAAGCCATGTGAAAAAGGTTCCGTCGCTATTTTCAGTTTAGATTATTGAATTTCTTTTAAATAAATTTAATATAATTTAGTACGATTCATTTGAATTTGTATTAAAAAGGTATTTTCATTTAATTTAAGCGGTAAAGGTAAAATTTTATTTGTATAAAAAATATAGTTATTAATTTAATAAATAAAAGTACGAGGAATTTTATTATGAATTATTATAAAATAATAAATAACACAAAGTAATTCTTCTAAAATAACATAAAATAAATCTCTGATTATATTACGCGAATTCTTTGATATTAAATTTTGAGTACTGTTAAAAATAGTTTTAATATTTTGTCGTTTAAATTTCTTCGCGAGACTCAAAAACTTTCGTTTTAATACGGGACTATTTTCTTGAACTGCATTAGCTGAAATATCGCTTATTCCGAAAAGATATTAGTGCTCACATTGACAGTAACAAACTAAAAGAGATTTTGTCATTATTTACGTTCTATTTATTCGCGTGCTCCGTTACTTTAAGGGCGCCCTTAAAAGCTTTAACTCTCCAGATAACGATCGGCCCAAAGCACGTTTTTCGTCCTGCTGCGTGCGTTATGTACACATTAAAAAGTTGGTTTCCACGCTGGAAAACGCCGCGGCAGCTATAATTTACGAGATATGCACGAGCGAGAGAGACGAATTTATGGTGGCGGCTCGTCGCAATAAAAAGGTGCCCGGGTCAAAGGTTGTGATCCGCAAACCCGCGCCCATACAATTTGTCACGAGAGTCAGGCACGATTTGGAATGCACGCGTCGTGCAGAAAAAAGACACGGCTCCGCGAGGGTATATAGGAGATGGGCGAAGCGTGATATAAAAGCTTAAAATGTACAGAAAGCTTTCGTTGTTTTGGCTAGTTGCAGGTAACTATTCGGTTGTTACGGGGACGGTGGCTATTTCCAAGCTGCTACATGATGAACGGACTGCACCGGCCGATAGTGACGTTTTCACCATATAATTGCTTAGCGAACTCGAGCACTGTTTAAGATTGAAATAAAGGACCTATCGACGTAACTTTTAATTTTAGTATATTTTATGTGTGTATTATGTCATTCTTATTAATTCTTTTTTATAACAAGTTTTAATGAAGTAGGAAAATTATACATTTGCATTAAACATTTATTTTTCATAATATTTATGTTAAGATAATATTAATTGTAATTTAGATTTGTTTGGAACAATTTCGTATTTGATTCTTCCTTACTATTACCCGTATTTACAGTATATGTAACATTTTGTATTTTGAAAGTTAGATAAAATTGTTGTATACATATAACATATATTATTTTTATCCCTACGTTCAGCTAAAAGTCCCAGTAAAAATAAATTCGGGCAGTTTGGATGCTTTACAATTTCTATATAAAAATCATTATTTTCCTTCGTTAGTTTCTGATACTTCATATTGATTCGTCTGTAATTTTATAATAATTATATGGCATAATAAATATAACGAAATCTGGTTTTGTCAAACAATAGCTATATGTAAAATTTACAAAAAATTTATTTACAATAGGATTCTTTCATTTTAAAAGAAATAAACATAAATATATTACATTATGATACAAGTTGATTTTAGTTTTATTTTGATATTACTTGCCAAGATTAATTTATATTTCTTATATATAATAAAAAATACTGTAAATCTTTTCAAAGATTACCTTTCTTTCCACCAAGAACTACTTTAATACTACACATGTAATTTCAACTGATATCTATTTACATCTACCATGTATGTTTGAGATAAAACGTATCAATATTTTCATTACATTTGCATTTCAATCGAGTAATAACGGCTACCTAAAGCATAAAGTATAAATTATTAATAACGCCCATTAGTACAGAATCATCGAAAACGCCTTTGAAGCAAAAATCAACAAACATTCTGCTACAGATTTATATAACGCGCCGTTTTGCTAACGAACGAGGATTCCCGGGCAACGATTAATCATTGATACGATATTTGACCGTTAAGCCGTCGGCCTTAAAACGACGGTCACGATTGTCTAATAAGTAAACGCGATCATTAAGTACTCGCCGCGGTCGGCAAAGCACATAATATGTGACTTCTCATTACATTCGGTTGAGCAGGCCACGCAAGAGCGGACTGCGGGCGTGCACACGGCCCCGGCGCAAATACGCCATTTAATCATCAGATCCAGCGCGCTCGTACTACTTAAAGGGGTGGGAGGAAGGGGGGTGGCGGGCGGGCAGAGCATTTCCACTGAAAAAGCGGAACATCCGCGGGCGGAAGTGCGACGCCGTCGGCCGCGCGTCTGCGCCCCTTTCGCAAATTACTCGCGATAAGATGAAAAATCATCCTTGACTGCGCTTCTAATATCGCGAGGGCTCCGAATTCATCGCGGTAAGAAAAGTGCTGCGTCAAAGAATATCATTGATAAAACAGTACCCCCCCCCCCTGCCCCCCGCGGCGCACCCGGCGAGCCGGCGCGGTCCAAGCTGCAATTTGCTAATGGATTCCCCGACACTCCGGCCATTGGCGAATATAAAGCATTTTCGAGTCGGGCGAGTCGACGCATAATATACAAGCCGGGAGGCATTAATACGAAAGCTTTTAACGGCAAATCGACTTTCGGACTTTGTCCGGTCCCGCGTAATATAGGTCCCGCGCGCCAATTCGTCGATTATCCGCTTGTTGTTGCGTATCGTCGTTTTTACGGGCGCGATTCATTTTCGCGTCGATAACCCGTGACAAAACCGATCGGGACCGCGCGCGCAATCAGTCGACAATCGTTGGATCCTTATTACAAAGCGAGATATTGGGCTCCGAAACAGCGCTTCGATGGCTGTCCAAAAATATCCGCGTTATCGAATAACGGTTTTTTTTCTCTCTCTTTTTTTTATTTTCATTGCCGCGATTTTTTTTTGCTCCGTGAAAAGCGACAGTTACTGAAAAGACGATTCGACACGTGACGATTATCAAGATTGACACAATGACGTTTTTAAACGGCGCATGAATCATTTTGTTGACGGGACGTATAAAGTTGCGCGTGCGCGCGCGACGGTTTATGGAAATAATTAAAATCATTGACGAGGGAAGAATAACGTTTCCTTTTTGTGTTTGTAAAGCCAGATTTGCGCGGCTGCTGGATAAATCAGCCGTGTTTCACGGTTTAAAATGGCGCAAAAGATTAATTAGCGGAGCATTTAAAAAGCTTACTGATTTATGGATTTCGCGCGCTAAAGTAAATTGTGTAATTTACAAAATTATCATGTTGCCGAATGACGATTGTTAAATGCACAAGAATATTGCATATGTGTACGTATATATTACGAGTATTCGTGAAAAGATCGTCTTATCATTCTATGCATAAATTAACTTTGACACTTGCTGGCCCAATGAGGAAAATTGTATACTAATCACTGCAAAACAATCGAACTGATGGATTAAATTCCTTCTAATCCAATATTAGCATTAGAATTGAGTTCTTATCTGTTTCACTACTGTTGATTAAAGTAATAATTGAAGAAAAAGTAATTTTATAATTATTCGGATTCAACTTGGACTAACAATATATAACCTAATGGAGAAAGGTAGAGTAAATTGGCCACTTGAAGGGAAGTTGAATAATCAACAGACCATGGTTATTGATAGAAGCTTTCCGAATATGGATTCTAAATCTAGACATCATAGGACATCATATACCATATCTACATATAGTAAGGCATCATATATTTATTTTTAATAAAAAATACATCTTTAGTCGTAATAACTAAACCAATGAAAAGTCTTTCAGGATTAGGATTAGGATTTCAGTCCAATTCTATCGCAAGAATTTGACTTGTCGAAGCTATTTTACATGATTACAAAACCTCGGCCACTTTTTACAATCGAACACCGTGTCTACATTAGTGGCTCACAGATGAAACAATCAACCCAAAAGAAACAACAAGGACCTATATTTGTAAGTCAAAAGAGGTTGTATAAAACGTGATAAGAAAAAAGTTAGGTCAGACAACTGAAAATCGAAAAAGATTTTATAACAAAATATTTCTCAATTTCATTGACAACGCTAATGATGTTTATTAGTACTAGTTTGATCCCTTCTCGGCAGGCAACAGCACTGTTTAGGGTAAAAAAAATATGCAATGGACACTTTTTTTTAATTTATAATAACAATTCAATAGAAGTACATAATTAAATTATACCGATTTGTGATAATTAAAATCTATATATTTAAAATATTTTTTTGTTTAAAAATATGATTTTTATAAAATATTAGTGATAAATCGGATTTATCAAAATTCTAAAAGCGTGCATTGGAAACTTCTAAATCATTGGCATGGGCTACTAGTTGACGAAATTCTCGAAGCGTACATTGAGAATATCTAAATCGTCGTTTTGGAGTACCAGGTGGGCAGAATTCGCAAAATAAATCTTAAAATTACCATATTTCACGAATGAATTATTTTCAGTGTTATTAATTATGCAAAGTTGTTTCAATTAAATGAAATTTATTTCTTTTTAATCCGAATATTATAGGCTTATCAAAATTTTTCTACGTATTAAATAATTAATTCTTTTTCATATATTCATAAGAGATTCTTTCATCAATTAAATTTTACTAAGCCAATTAAATTACTTTGACGAATTACAGTTAAGTTCATTATTTCAATAATACTTTTAGTAACGGATACAAAGACAAAATATTTACGTTATTATTTTCCTCAAAGATAAGGATACGCTGATTTTTGATAATGCTTTCAATTGCTTGTGCAATGCGGTGTCAGATGTCGATATTTATTAATAACAACGTCAGTTCAATGTTCAGTTAATTATTTTACCAACATTACATTAATAGAATAATAACGCTGATTCATGCGTATCTCAGTTGTTAATTAGCACAGGCGAAGCTTTGGCTTAAAATTGGTGACGTGTTGGTATAAAGTCCATGTACAATATAATTAACAGTTATTCGAGATGAACTTTCATAAAGTTGTATATTGAATTAATAGAAAATGACAATATATGTCAAGAAAAAGTTGTGCTTCTGGCCGAGTTTCATAAATTGTTATTATCGGTATGGTATCAACATTATGAAATTCCCATGTTGTTTTAAGGGGAGGAGAAAATAAAATTTAATATTTAATGTATAAGGAAAGAGCTTGAAGTCGGTTACTCTAGTAAACGAGGGTACATAACATGATCTCTGTTTTGAACAGCCAGTATTCTCATTTCAGGTGAGTTAGTGTCTAAAACGGTTCGGCTACTTTGCTGTCGGTATAGTAGCATAGCGCTCCTGCAGATGAAGTGTACCGATGGAACATTATACCGATGAATGTATACAGATAAGATTAGCATTCAAATGAGAATATCCCCAATAAAAATATGTGAAAAATTGTTTAAATATTTTTAAACAATAATTACATTTATGCATGTAAAAATTAATTAAAGATGCATCATTTTTAACACAGTAATTTTTACCCTGGTCAACTGTCAGTTTTATTTATTACGTTAGTCGTTCAATTACTTATTTTTATTAATATACAAAATTTAGAGAAGTCAAAGAAGTTTTAGTCTAAGTGAATTGAGAAAACGTAAAAGTCGGAAATAAAAGATAATAAAATAAAAATTGAAATACATGAACAAAATATTAAAACTTAAATTTAAGTCAAGTATATTCATTAATTAATATTTTTAGAAAAAGTAATTCATATAAGTTTGATGTTAAAGTCATCGTATAAATTAAACTTCAAAAATCTTAGAATTTGTTCTTTTATAAAAACAGAAAGACAGTCTTTTATAAAATCTTTATTTAATTTCCTATCAGATAAAGCATATATTGTCAACTAGGTTTTAACTTAGTTAATTGATAAAACAGTCAGAAAACAAAACTTATTGTGTACGAAATAAATGCATCCTCATTTTTAACGCTTCTCCGTGCAATCACGCTTAAAATGTTCACAAAATCCTACGAATTCTAATTGCAATACCACATCCTTGATCCTATCGTATTCGTAAAATGTTGCCAGAAGATAATCTTGCACCATCAATAAATCACTCGGCCAAAATTTGATTTCACCGTCACATTGAATGTTCCCTCATTTTGCTACGACGTTTTTAAAAATGCACGAAGTCAATGTCTCTCGCGACCCAACGAAACTCACTGATTATCAAAAATGCATAACGTTTCAAAATTCAAAACCCAACCGTCCCTGAGCCTTCGGAAGCAGTCTTCCCTTGCCGTTAATTCATCGCGAAATTTCGATTAAATTACCTACGCGCCATAAGAATATTCTCCCCCCCCCCATTGCAAGACATTAGAAACTCCGTTAATCCCGACCTCATACATCACTTATCATTCCGAGTTGCCGAAACTTTATTTTGCGAAAACCCCACCCTACCGGCCGATTCGGCGACAATGTACGATAAGTTGGCGCGCGAGATCGATAAAATAAATACAAAAAGTCAGTTGCGAGTCTCGAATTCCACGGACGGCGGCGTACCCCGTGGCGGTAGCGCGCAAACGCGGCGTTTTCGCCGGCGTGAAAGAGAGCGGAGGTGTGTGCATGGGTTTGGGACGTCGACGAGTCGCAGCAGCCTCACAACCGGCAGGTTAACACGGGCCGCGCCACGGGCAGCCACGGTTCTCGTCCGAAGGCTCCGCGAACCGGGACCATGTGCTTTCGACTCTTTCTCCTCGATTGCTCGTAGTCCTACTCTAGTCACCTTTTATCTATCACACCCATCAATAGTCACCGCAATTACAAAAAATGTTACGTTGAAATACTTTTGCTTCATCAGCTCTTTTCGTTCAATCGAAGATCTGCATTTCCTCTTCTACTTCTTCTTCCTTTCTTTTTTGTTCTTCTTTTTTATTGAAACTTTACAGTGTATCCAAAAATTTTAAAAACAAATTTTTGATATTGAAATTTGGTGATAGGGATCGTAGAAAATGTGAAGACAAGTGAGACGAGTGCGAGGTACGCGCGATGGTTTTGCGGTGCGCGAAAACATGGGATAATGCGAGTGCGGCGGACTCTTAAGATGGCTCGGGGATAAGCGCGGGCATTGTGATGCGAGGAACTCGGTTAACTGATTCGGCGAAGTGCCAAGCGGACGTAGGAAGCGGCAATCGAGGTTAGTTTAGTTTAGACACGACCTGGGTCAGCGTGGTGGGACATAGAAGGCGGAAAGAAAACGGAAGAGTTGCAAGGGATAAAGGAGTAATGACCCAGATGAAAGATCGGTCTGGCAAATGTCTGGCAATTGTCTGGCGGCTCTTTGCCACGCTTTTGCCAGTTAATTGCTGGGTTCAACATTTCTTTTGGGTTGAGAACTGAAAAGTTTGCGAGCTCACTTGAGGGTATGAGGGGATAATAACTTCCGATGCTGTGTTTTTCATGAATGGGTACGGTATATTATCGGTACAAAGTGGTCGACTGAATTTGTCCAATTCGCGTACGGATCAAAAGGTTTTTTTCCCCGATGTAATTTGTGTTCATCTTGGTCTATGTTCAATTATTGGACTTTCAGACTTCCCTTGTTGATTTTGATTGTTTTCAGTTTATTTGTTACCGTCTACTTTTTCTTTTTTTTTTTTGTAACAGGGAAATTCGTTTCAGGAAAGGAACAAAAGCGATAACTATCAAATTTTCGTCAGTTGATGATCGACGTTATGGTGTGAGGGACTATTTTTATTAAATTCTTCAATGTTTTTTATTGGATTAACAAACTTTGAGGCAATTAACAGTCTGCGTTTGACGTTGACGCGTGTTTTTTTACGCCTGAAAGGTAACTTTATGAGAAACATTTGATTAATTTATCGATGAACTGGTTTATTGCTAAAATGTGAAATTCGTTTTCTGATGAGCAGAATACTAAAAATTAATTATATAATGTTTATAATATAAATGATTCGATGTAGAAATATAAAAAAATGTTATAATTGTCAAATTAAAATTTATAAACCTGATGAATATTAAAATGTTTTATCAAGATTATTAATGAATAATTATATACATATTTATTATACATGGTTATAGTATATCATATCCATTTGTTGAATGATTTTATTATCAATTCTGCTTAGTTTAATAAAATATTATACACTAACATTGCTATGTTATAAAGGTGCGATTTAAAGTGGATAGACGGATATAATTTATATATTTCAAACTTTGACATACTGTTGAGTTCTTACTAAAAACGAGAAATTATTAAATTATGTAAATCTCTATTATAACTTTTTGATCAATTTTATACTTCCAAAATTCTTAATGAATTATTATTATTGTTTAAATACATTATAAATTTAAATTTTTTACAAGTTTTCATGATTTTCGATAGCGCATTGTGCATTTAAATATTTTTTAATAACTTTTACTTGCTGAGTTGTTATCACGACTTGAGCACCACGAATAATCACTTAATTATTATTAAAATGTATAGAATTCTTTTGAAATTATTAATTTTTTATTACACTCAACAAAGGATTCTTTTTCTTTGAGAAATTAAAGTTTTTCTATTTAAACATTATCTCAATTAAAAGTATAAATAAACTAAGTCAGTAATTTGCGATTATTATTACACATCTTTGTTATAATTTTATTTTATTAATATTGCTTTAATTAATATTATTAAATGAGGTAAGAAAAATTGGTCAATTTTAAAACATTTCACAGAAAAATACTACATATTTTGATGTGTTTACTATTTTTGTATACATCTATTTGACCTTAACTTACAATGTAATTTTCAGCTGATTATTGTGCTAGTGTATAATTAGTGAATGCATGCAAAATTAATTTCGTCGCGTACTCTTTACCTCAGCCATATGCATTCTTAATAACATTTATAAAATATATTAATTATTGCACATGATTTTCATTAAAGTATGTAAATTATTAATTGTTATTTATGGAAGACTTCGTATAATTAAACAGTATATAAATTAAAATATATAAATTATATATATTTATATAAAATGTACATATCATATAAAATATTCTGACATATATTTTTAATTATGTGTTCAATGAAAGCAGTTTTCTTTTATAAATATTAGATTTAAAACTGGTTTTGCAATTACATCATTCCTGTCTTTATTCACGTCTAATATGCATCAGCTACGTTCCTTTAGACGTTAATTCACACATATATCCTTTTGTTCTTTTTCATTAAAAAATTTTATATGTTAATCAGTTATCAAATTGTATCTAATAGATATTTCAAAACAACTGAAATTGTATCCATATAACATTTTTTGTAAATGTGTACTAAATAATTTTTTAGGGTTGCATTAAGTATTTACAGAGTTTTATACATGCATTTTCATAATAATTTTAAAGAATCGAGCAGATGGTGGTCATATTCTTTAAATCTGTATTTACTCGAATCTACTAAACGTTGCCAAGTATTCTTTTCAGAGTTACTGGACAACTTCTTATAAACCATACTTCAACCTCCAGCATAAGCGACATTCGACGTTTTTCAAGAGTAAGACTAAAAGTTAAAAGCAGAAATTTACAATAGATTTTAAAAATGTCTAGTAGTATTGTGAACAACTCTCACAAAAAAATTCTAAGTATTAGTGCTTTGTGTAGGTTATTTCACAAACTCTTTGTAATTACAGTTTCGCTTCGTATAACATTTTTAAATCTTTTAGTTGAATTTATATTTTTTTGTTAGTCAGATCCCTTTATATACATATATATATATTTATTTATTAATCTGTATTTTATTTGTAAATGCTGATCAACGTGAACTATTTTAATAAATATACGCGACGCCGAACATTGATGATTGAATATTTAAATGAAAATTGCAGAAAAATACTAGTTTAATTGTAACAAAATTAAATATCTTAAATGAAACGTATGTGGTAATTATAACGCTTATAAAAAATATTATTTATATATTATGCATAATTGTCACGTTTTAGTCTCTTTTCTACCAATAATGCTTGATTTGAAGCGATGTATCGATTAATATTAAACAAATTTTTTATTAAGAAGAAAAATTTATTTCGTCTTATTGAGAAACTGTTTATACTTTAATTAAAAATGTAACTCACTTGTTGCAAGTGCAATAAATTGCATTTAGTGGCGTGTTAAAGAATCATTTAAATATAACTCACTTTAATTAATATTTAAAAGGATTCAAATAGGAAAGTTAACGCTCCTCCACGTACTTAAATAAAAGTTATGTTAATAATGACTTGATACAACTAACCTTCATAAAAATAATTATTTATTTGATTTAATTTAAGTTAAGAATAACTAGTTCGTATATAAAACTAATTACCCTTCAAGACAAATATGTTTCATTCAAAAAATTTATTAATTTTGTAACTAATAATTTGACAATTTTCAATATTTAATCTTTTTTGTTAACAATAATAATTCGTCATAATTTAATAAGATAAATAGATATTAGTAATTTGTGTATCAGATATTATGTACTATTGTGGAGAAAGCTATTACAATAAATTTCACTGCGTAAGCTGATCGATCACAAATGTAATGTAGAAATTAATCAAAGGATGCCGTATATTCTCCCGTTGAGTGATTCTAGATCAAATTTGGGAAGATGACAAATTGCATAATATCTTTGTTAATTAACGAGTTACGAAGACAAATGATATTAATGATAGAACAATGAACGGTTGAATAATAACCCACTATTACACTTAACACATTATTACATAACAAATTGTTTGTTAAGTGTAATAAATAATGCTGTAAGTATATATTAAATGCAAGTGAGATTAAAAAGTAATTACAATTTTTCATACAATTTCTCCTTATTGTTACAAATGAAGGATACAGAATTTATGCAAAAATTATGCCAGCGATTATTATCATATATTGAAAAATAACGTATTAAAATTAATACGAACATTTTTGGAGATAAATTTAAATATAAATAATATCCTAATATAAATTAATTATCTTTTTAAATTTGTAAATTTCAATCTTAATAAACGACAAAGGACAATTATGTCGGTCGATGTTAGCTTGTGATTGAGAGCACGGAATATTTAAGACGTCCTGAACTTGACGTAAATTTCCAAGCTATGACAATAAATTAAATTCACGCTATCATTGTCTTGGGAATCTAAGAAAATTTAATTGGTGCTTTGTCTTGAATTTATTTCGTATACAGTAATTTTATAATGACGTAAACAGAATCTAATTCATTTAAATATTAAAAGAGATGTTGCCCATTCATTGATTAATATTAAATTCGATTACGTAAAGCAAATTATTTAATTACTAATTATAATTAACTTGTATAAACGAAACGTTACTTAAATATTTGCCGTTAAAAATTTCAAGTATGAATAATTTGAAAATTAACTTTTTAAATGAGTTAAAGTATATTCTTTTGGTTCTGTACACCTTCATATCCTTAGAAAAACATACACGTTCGGTTGTATGTTTTAACAAAGAAAATTCAGTACGTAATGTTCTATATTGATCAAGTACAGTGATATCTAATTTACTCATAGGGATACATTATACGATGTAAGAGAAGATCTCTACGACAGCTAGCGGCGTTACTCCTACTGCTGTGCACGACACGACTGTCTAGAGCATAAAGTATCGTTCATTGAGGGAGCATTTCACATACACAGTGCCCGATTGCTAATACCAATTATAATATCTGAATATACTTTAAAAAAAAACTGTTAATGTTACCTTTTGATTAATATCGCCACTTTCAGCACTGTTATTTAGTTTATGACTATATAGTGTTAATGTAATATATTTACGCGCCCAGAGGGCGCGCTACACTCATATAGTAATAATAAATTAATTTCATATAGTAATAATAAATTAATTTAAACTAAAACAAAATACCGATTTACTATATACGGGCACTTTTCTTTTTAAATCTGCTTTTCTGACTCGCGTATATAATTTTTACTACGGCTGTTATAACAATAACGTAAGGCAATCCGTTAATTTTATAACTGCGAGAATGTCATTCATTCTGCAGGTCGCCGGGAAATGTCATTTATTATAATCTATTTGTTTCTGTCGATGTGACAGCACAACAGACATATCGTCATTCTCTAATTGGAAGATCTACTCGGCAATGAAATTCGCGGCAAAATGAAAATTTCTAGCTCGACGTTGGATTTTCGTTGCCAGTCTCTGTCACCGATAAATTACTGGCGCGTGTAGGCGCTTGCAGGATTTCTCATATATTTACGGATTCGCAATGACGGATAGCTCATCACAACTTCCTGTTACCGTGCGCTGCGTGAAAGATTATATTTTTCCATGACAGCTTTTAAAATGCGAACTGTTAATCAATATCTTTTTAACCCTACAATTACTTTTATTTAAAATTATTTTTTAACTCCGCGTATAGATATTTTTACATTCTGTTTAGTATAAAAAAAGTTATAGAAAAAGTCAAATATTTAACACGAAGTAATATTATTTTTACTTTAAATTTTTTTTTGTCCATGAATAACTAAGATTATTTTATACCTAAAGCCTTAAAAATGCCAATGATAAAAGTGATTCTACATAATTCAAATTAAAAATTGAATTTACTTTATATCAATTGCGCACAAGCTTTAATTTGGCGAATTACAATTAATAATTATATTAAGCATTATGAATGTTGGGTAGAAGGAAGTTGCAAATGATTTTGAAAATTACACTGCGACAGAATTGCGCAACGCGGTGAGTGGAAGGGCGAAAAAAATGATGCGGAATTATTATCTGGCGCTAAGAAATTATCGTTGTTACACAAGTCTGAGGGTATGTATAGTAGGTAGCGAGGGCAGAAATGCTGTGCGCGATCTAATTCTTATGGAAGCTTCGTAACTTACCAGCCTTACCATCGCAAACTCTCTTTGGTAAGCCGTAAGCGTTCCTTAAGCTCGCTAGGGATTACCTTAGCTCGATTTCAAGGGGTACATCTGCCAGAGTTGTTGAGATTATAATCGCATGGAATGCTGATAATGTATTTTGACTTCGAAACACAAAGATCTGAAAATTAAATTTCAAATTGTTTTTGATAATATACATCAAAACAGATTCTATGGAAAAATTATTTGCTTTCATGCTTTGCCAAATAAATGTATGAGTATATTTCGTGTCAAGTTTCAAAGAAAAATTATATTTTTTTGATGGTGATAATTAAAGTTTAGAAGTAGTTACACATTTGCAATTGAATACAAGACTTAATATCCATATTATCTGTTGGGAAATTACTAAGAAAGCTCTAATTGACCAATACATGGAAAGAAGAGATCTAATATATATTACTAACATTGCTAGTAAACTGGTCATATTCTTGAAGAAATTCAAAAATTACTGTCTGAAGTTATTAGTTATTATTTACTATTATTAAGTTAATGCTGTGACAGTTGTTGACAACATATTTTGAAATACATTTATGTTAACATGCATATTGTTAAATGATTAAATGGAATTTATAAATGGTTTTTATAATAACAATATGTTGGAAAGAATAGAAATATTTCACTTTAATTGTTAATACGATTTTAGATTTAAATATCTTTTGTCAATAAATATGCCATGGAATGAATATAAGTTGAACTGAATATTAAAAGTGAAATGTCATACACACTTGCATTATTTCATTATCTTGATATAAACTAAAGTTTAGGGTATAAACTTTGAACGAATTGATGAGATCTCGAGCAGAAAATTTCTACGCAGGAAGAGAGGCGAATAAATTTTCGTATAGGTTGATAAATCGTGTTATTTAATTTAATATTTACTATATTAAATGAATGTAATCGGTAAAAATGAGATATTAAAGCAACTATTTTTAAGGTAAATACAAACGAGGAAAACAGGATATTAAACGTAAAATAAATATCGCTAAAACATAATGAACAATATTGAATATGATAACTACACTGAGAAAAAAGTTGGGATAAAAATTATTATACTAAATGTAAAAATGGGGACAAATTACAATTCTTGTGATATTTAAAATACATTTTAAAAGAGATTATCAGTATTGTACAAGTTGTTATGGTAC
>JABFPN010000905.1:0-36307 GCA_022817305.1 Leptoteleia sp. ZL-2020
TAATAATGCACTTACCCTGCTTGTGAAGCGGAACTGGGTCCGGGTTTAACACTATTGTCTGCTTTAATTACTGTCTTTTGCATGTAAACTCTGGTTGGAGTAGATGTTTTCACAGCATTCTGTTGCGCTGCTGCCTTATTTTCTTTTTGCTTTGCAAGATTCTTTTCAAATTCATCTAGTAATTCTTTACATTGTCCAACACTATCTCCTGATTCCCATGTATTATATTCACTAAAATTATTTTTTTTTGTGTTTTCAAGATTGATTTTAAGAAAAATGAAATGTAATTTCAAATGAGTAAAACATATATAAGCGAGTACTCACTGTGCATATCCTTCCCATTTCAATAAATACTCAGAACACCTCTTTTTAGAATTATACCGTTTTGCTAAAATTCTTTCTACTATATATTCTTCATCTGATTCCTGTTCACCATCACCTTTTTCTTGCTTCGACTAAAACAATATTAGTAATTGTTATTATTATTATAATTATTATAATGCTAATAAAATTTCTTGAATTATAGTATACGTTGATTTACAGAATATTACCCAATAAGATTTTCTGAGTATAATTTTTTTCTTAATACAGAACAAAAAATCAGATTGTACTGAATTTTTTTTTTTTGATATTAGATTAATATTTATCTGTAACAATGATTTATTTTGTTGAAACTTAAAATTTAATTAAAAACAATCAAACCTTTGGTTTAACAGATGGTTTTAACTTAAACTTCTCTTTCTTCATGTCTCCAATATCTTTAGCTCTGTCCTGTTTGGCATCTTTTTTAACATCAGAATTCTCTTCTGGTTGTCCATTTCTAATGACTTTTCTGACAATCATTGTCTTTCCACCTGAACCTTGAAAAAATATTAACATTTTATAGAGAACCGAAAGATATAAATTGAAATATAATACAATTACAGAAAACAATTATCTACCTTCTCCAGAAGCACTTGTTGCTTGGCGAGGAGTTTCCGTCATTTTTGCAGTGCTGATTTTCGTAAATGTTTGAATAGTTTTACCAGCTACAATCCATGATTTTCTAATCATACTATCCATTTTGCACCATTGCTGGTAAATTTTCCATGAATTTTCAGTGTCCTTCTCTTCTTCCGAGAATAATTGAGATTCTTTCCAAAGAAGAAACGCCCATACCTGTGCTTTTTGCTCATTCTATCCAAAAACATTATATCAACTTAATGAATTTTGATTTTATAAAAATAATAATTTTATTATATAATCTGACATGTCTTTGACTAACTCAAATATATTATTTTATATAGTTTAGAAATATCGATTTATTAACCCTTTGTTAGTATCTCTATGAGCATTGCCCTTACATTTTTTTTAACCACCATTTTTCATCATTAAAGTTAATAAATATAGGTTTGATAATTCTTTATAGTATTCATATTATTATAAACATGAATATGAATAATTTTACGGCCGTATTTGCATTACTTCCAAGAATTTCCATACTCACCGAGTAATGAGTAGGCTAAGTCATGGTGGTGTGATGTATTCAAATTTTAACTTGACATAACATGTTTCATTTGAATTCAAATTTCTTGGGTATAATTGTAATTGCTATTGAAAATGTAATTTGTAAAAAGATATTTCTAAACTAGTAATTGATTAAATTTTAATTTGTATGTCTTCGTAATTACAAAATTGAATTTTATTTTATTTTACATATAAAGTTCATATACACAAGAAATAACAAATGTATTAAAAATGCAATATCAAACATAAAATTTAAATAAATAAACATTATATCCTCCTATCATATCTTCAACTTACATTGGCACTTTCTCTAAATTGAGAAATTTTTGAACAAGCGCCATCTTTAATTCGATGCTCTTGAAACTCTTCAACGAAATGAAACACGGCATGGCACTGTCCACAAATCAAAATATCCAATTTCCCCATACTTTCTTGCGCCGCTGGAAAATTAGTATAATTTTTTCAATTATCCATTTTGAAGGAATGTAAAGCCAACACTCGAATTTCACACATTTGTTTCTTTTTTTTCCATACCTTTACTGAATCTGACCAATAAGAATAGGACTGAAAAATGAAATGTTTTCAAAATACAAAATGTTAGCTGACTGTTTTCTTTTCTATTGACATCCATTTGTATGCCCTTCGATTGTAAACAAATAATATTATTGTTTCTATTTCATTAGTAAACTTTAAAAATGTTTCATTCTTCAGTTCCATCCAATGAGAGAAAAGCACAGTCTGCCAAATTTGGATAAGACTGAAAACATTGGAATTTTGTTGCGCAGTGACTTTCTGTACTAGAATAGCAAATTTGTGGAAGTTTTCAGTACCAAGAAAAGTAAATGTGTGGAAGTCGAGTGTACTATATATTAATATTAAGAAGAAAAAAAAACTACTCAAAATAATTAAATGTTCATATAATTACCTTTAATAGCCGCAGGATTAGAACTGATGGTTGAAGGCCCTGTGCCTCCTTCCATCTCGATTAAAAAAGAAATTAAAATAGAATTTTATGATTACCGCTTCTAAAACAAAAATTAACAAAATGATATTTAGATATTGAAAAAATAATTTATGGCGATGCTGTAAGCCTGCTGCCAAGGAGTTAGTGTTTTTGTAAATGTCTTTTTAAAAACGTTGATTATTGCTTAACAAATTGAGAAAATGTGCTGCATCTAAGTATATCAATGAATTCTCATATATTTTAATAAAAACAAAAATTACCCTAATCTAATAATTAACGCTTACGGCATCACGTTAAATGGTTCTGAATATTATTGTAGAAATGTCATTAAGAACAATTTGTAGTATTATAATGTTTTAGTTGATTTAAAATTGAATGTGCTTCTTTAATTTTTGATTGATTGGTTTTTTTATAGTATATTTCCAACTGTTATATGTACATATATAAAATAATGATATTATAATTATATAATTGCAAGAAATATAGTAAATGTTTTTTTTTTAATTTCCCTAGTAAGAAGGGATATCATACGATATCCCACAAATATTTCCAAATAATATCTTTATGTCCAATCCCAGAAATATTTATGGTGTGTATCTAGAACATTTAATCTCCCAAAAATATACTAAAATATTTCTGGGACTGGACATAAAGATATTATTTGAAAATGATTGTGGGATATCGTATAATATTTCTTCCTACTAGGGTTTGTTTATTATTAATGAAATGATATCTCTACACATATATATATATATATATATATGTAAATAAATAATTTCTTATTATTGATATGAGATTTAGAAATAAAAAATATCTGAATATTGTCTTAAAAAAAGTATACTCCTGCACAGAATTTTTTGATTTTCAGTAATGATTATTAGTATTTGATTGCATTTTAATTAAGCCATCTGCAATATCATTATTATTATTAATATATATTAATGACAATTTGGATTACATTAAGAAAAATTATTTGAAAATATTATATAAGTTACCAATGAAAATATAATTTATGCAAATACTGTAAATTTTTGCATTTGTACAAATAATAAAAATTGTGTACAAACACTTTTGTAATTATACGGATAGTTTTCAAAAATTTATATATTGCATAAAAATGAAATCATGTCAATATATTTAATTAATTTAATTTAAAAAAATATGGTTAAAATAAACTCAACTCAGCATATATAATCTAAAGTAAAACGGTTTACAATTAAAGCAAATATTGCATAACTGTGCACACGTTATCAGAAATCAATTCAATTAGATTTAAAATAATTAACCCAAAGAAACTGACAAAATAATATGAAATGTACTTAATTTGCATTAAACAAAACATCTTAATAAATGATATGAAAAAATTAATATTAAAATATATTTTAAATTAGGCTCCCCAAATGAAACCACATTTAAAGTCGGAATATAACTAAAACTCATTCATAAATTAATACAAGAATCATCATAAATTAATATATTTTCAATGTTTTAATTTTACATCAATGTAAAAATGAAAGGTTACATATAACCTAACAAAAACATTAAAAATGAGCAACAAAAAGATGAACAGCAGTCAATACAATCAAACAATGAGTAACATTTTAAAAATAAATACGCAGGGGACAGAACAAAATAAAAATAAAAAACCTGAATAATAAATAAATAATAATGAATTACTAAAAAAAAAAAAAAAAAAAAAAAAAAAAAAATTTGGTTTGTTTCACGAAGCCAATTTCACCTGACTGCATCAACAATGCAACGACACAAAATGAAGTGGCTATTTGATTCACAACAGCGTATTCCCTTCCGGCACTAAAACAAGGCATGTGATTACCAAATGTTTGCACATCCAAGTAATTAATTCAACTAAAAGAGTGAGAATCAAATTCGGCGGGGGAGGGGGAAGCGAGCGAAATTCGTCCGACGGTGAGGCTCACAATGGAAGATAAACAAAAAAATTTAGGTTATAAAAGGTGCGAATTGGGCGGGCAACGTGCGTGCGGTCACACGGGGAACGCGTCGGCGTTGCGGCCTCGAAAATTGCGAAAAGCCGCGAAAGATCGCGGCTTTGCTTCGAATCAAAATAAATGGTAACACAAAAGACGCGTAGTGGCGTGGCGCCGGGCCGGGTCGGGAGGAGCGGCGGGGACGCTCGGGGCAGGAAGGAACAAAAAAGAGACGGACCGTGGCGAAAGAGAGGGACAATGACGGCGACAAGGATGGACGAGACGAAAGCAAGAAGATCCGATGGCTGACGGCGTCGTAACCGCCACGAGGAGGCGGAGGGGGAGGAACGCGCCGGAGCACGCAACTCGTAGGACTTTTCCGGCACCGCGGGACGTTCCGCGCGGATCGCCTGTGATCCTAACCGATCCTAATTGCAGCCGTTCCCGCGTGCGCAAAACGGCGCGACGGCCGGACTACTCGGCAAGATGGCTCTGACGCAAAACTCTGCTCTTACACATTTGATATCACTTCCTGTTCGGCTTGCTTTTGCTTTAAGAACGCACCCACACAATTAACCCACTGGAAACGTGGCTCCAATTCAACTTACGCACGACAAAAATTCGTCCTAAAGCGTCCACTACAGACGTAATATTGTCGACTAACAGCGACAAACTCGATACGGCACGAAAATGAAAACAGTAATCGCGTCCAGTGACGCTGGCGACACCTACCTGCACGATGCTCCCCACGGCAATCGATATTTTGGCGGGAAAGTCGTCTATACAAGTTTAACAATTTAATCATTCCAATTATTTATTCGCATTAATTATCAATAGTTTTCTTTTTAATATTGACATTTAATTACGATTCCGCATTAAATACATAATTTCTTTTGACCCGTGTAATGATATTAATGAGATTGTTCTATCGACATTTGTGCAGAAATGCAAGATGTTAATCGAGCTCGGCATTTGGCAATATTAGTAGCAATGTCAGACAGAGGGAGCCATGTTGCTTTTTATTATGCATTTACTTTTCGTGGAATCGCACTTTAATTTTATGCATCGTTTATTTGCACATTCCTCTTTATTATTTGTTTAGACAGAGCGGTCTTGCGCTCAACGAATGGCCTTTTTTCACTTATCATTGTGAATTGCATTTAATTAAGTTAGGGACAAAATATCGCTCTGGAGTACGTTCAATATTAGGGTTTTTACGTGTCGTCTCAACGACAGCCAATGGGAGTAGATTACGTTATTGCAATGACGAATACTTCATTATTGAAAGGAATATAACATGCTATTTGCATGGCGAGGAATGGCGAACGAAATTGATCATTACGATAGAGATACTTTTGCAGTTTTAGCATACAAATATAGACGAAGTAATAAGAATAACAGTAATTTTGTTAAACTTGAGTACTTTTGTTAGCAACATCACAAATTGTGTAAAGCGTTTTATGATAATGAATGACCAATCACGGACTTGCAAAATGTTGGCGCATTTCCGTCTAGTTTTATATGCAATTTTGTTGCAGCATTAAATTAAAATTATATTATTTATATTATTATTTAATCCTTTAATAATTATAATAACATGTTTCTTAATACAGATGCTAATGAAAAATATTCATTTAATGTTACACGAGTAAAATACGAAATAAATTAATTGAACTTTACATCATTTTATTTTATTTAATTGTATTCTTTTCAATTGTGTACATGAAAATTTCTATAATGCGATAACTGAACTTAAATATCTAAACGATTATTAAGTTGTAAAAATAAGATACAAAGAAAATTGGTATGAATAATTACAGTGAAATATTATTTATCATCCAAATTTATTTATAATCGATAACATTTTAATAGCTAAATAATGACATTGATTGAAAACAAATGTTGTCCATTTGGTGGTATGTATTTTGTACACGTACGTATGCAACATTTAAAAATTTAGATTGCAAAGAGAAAATTATCCTGCCATCTGTAAGATACTCTAAAAATTACTGTAATTAATATACTTATAGTTATTTCTACCAATAACTTAATAGAAATAAAATTACCACTGTTAAATAACTGTAGATGATAATATATAATCACATATCATTGGAACTTTTATTATTTCACCAAATTAAGAAATATAACAGGAAGAACTGCAAACAAATTTAAATTAACGAGGGGTCTAGCAAGATAAAGTTAACCTTTAATAAGAAAGTTTTGTTGTGGAAGTTACGAAGGAAGTGGAAGAAATTACAGAATCATAGTTTATTATGAAAATATATACATTTATTTATTAAAAAAAAAAATTGATTTCGTGCTCAAAGTTTATATAAATAATCAATAAGATGGCTGATGAAGAAGAAAATGAAAAAGAATACCGGTGGGAGAGTGGCTACGAAAAAACTTGGTTAGTATATTTAATATTGTTTATACTTTGTTATTGAATTGATTACCTTTTGATAAATGATTATTTTGTTTTAAATAATCATAATAGTAATTCATTGTAAATAATAATAATTCATTAAGATTAACTAAATATTGAAGTGACAATTTAATTCAATTTTTAATATTCAAGAGAAGTTTGACAGATATTTCATAATTATAAAATTAGAATTTTGTTTATTAAAAATTTCGTCTAGTTTTTTATGCAAATTTGTGCATTTTTTAAATCCCTTAAAGTGATTACCAATTTTAAAACTTGCCATTTAAAAATCTTTATTTGTAAACGGATTTCTTTTATCTAAATTGTAAATTTATATTTGACATTATTTTATTAATTGTTATTATTCTTGTTTATAGGGAAGCTATCAGAGAAGATGAAGAAGGTCTCGTCGAATCGTCTATTTCAGACATTATTTTCAAAGCTAAAAAGAAAAGACAACTGGAGAGAAAATGTGGAGCTAGATTAGGAATGATGAGACATTTTTATATAATATTGGACTGTTCAGAAGCAATGACAAATCAAGATTTAAAACCAACTAGATTTTTATGTTCTTTAAAAGTAAGAAATTTATTTTAGACATTGTTCTCATTATTTTTTGAACATTGTTTTATGTATCCAAATCATTTCTAGATATTAAAATAATATATAATATTAGGGTGTGTGAATATCACAGTAAATGAGATATTAAAAATTATTGAACTACACAAATCTATATTAAAACTTTCTAATTAATGACATAATTCTAAAATTCTTAATAATTTATTTTTGAAACTTTTTAAAGTATATCATATTTCTGAAATGTTCTATAAATTTTAACAAAGACTATGCGATTTGAATAATTTTAACAATTTCTCGTTTACTAGGATGCATTTAATTATATATTAGTAAAGTAAATATTTACTCTATTTCTACGATATTATAATTAATATAAACTTATTTTCAGTTATTAGAAGACTTTATTGATGAATTCTTTTATGACAATCCAATAAGTCAAATTGGTATTATCGCAACAAAAAATAAAAGAGCTGAAAAAGTTAGTGATTTATCTGGAAATGCCAAAAAGCACATCAAGGTAACTTATACCTTATTTTTCTTTATATTAGTTTAGTAAGAATAATATAAATTTATCAGTTCAAATATTAAGGTGTGTGTAAATACTAGAAAGCTACTAAATTTCACTTTAAAAACATTAATTTTCACTAATAAAATATATTTCAACTTATTAATTGAAAAAGTTCTCTTTTAAAAATTGTACATTTTTAAATTTTATTCTATATATATGTGTTTATATAGTTGCTTCATGGGAGATAACAATAATTAATATTTTTGCTTTAGGAATTGCAAAGTTTGGAATGTACTAATTTTACAGGAGAACCATCCTTGCAAAATTCTTTAGAGTTTGCTTTAAAATCACTAAAATTATTACCATCTCATGCAAGTAGAGAAATACTCGTGATAATAGGCTCTTTAACAACCTGCGATCCTGGAGATATTAACGAAACAATTCAGGTTTGAAATACTTTATTTCTTCTTTGCATTAAAATTGTATATTACATTTAGACAATACATTCAGATGTTTTGTAAATTTATATTTTCCATATTTTAAATATAAAAATAGCACTAAAATAATGTGAATTTAAAAATCAAATCAATGACTTTATAATTTTTATATCAATCTATTAATCATGTATTCCTGTTTATAATAAGTATAATTAATGTCGTATATGTTTTGAATAATTTTAGAGTTTGAAAAGTGAAGGTGTAAGGTGTAGTGTTATAAATTTAGGCGCAGAACTGTACGTTTGTAAGCGTCTGGCAACATCTACTGGAGGAGAAATTAGCACTGTCCTTGATGATAAGCACTTTAAAGAAATTTTAAATGCACATATAGATCCGCCTCCTGCTGCAACAAGATTAGATGCAGCATTAGTTAAAATGGGATTTCCTCACCATGCTTTACACTCAACAAATGATACGACTATTGCAGTTTGTATGTGGTAAATATGTTTTCTACTTTTAAAGAACTATGATGTTGAATAATGCCAGGATGCTTGACTCTATGCGTATGGTATGTTGTGATGGTAACCAAGGAGATGCGTTAGATTGTAATGTAGCATTCCACTGTCATTAAGAGGGGGTGCTCTGAATTTATCCAACATTCATTTTATCCAGACATGCATTATGTTAGAAAATCATTTCATCTAATTTGCAATTTATCCAAAATTTATAAGACGTAAAACACCCTTTACGTAACACAAAAACTTGCCACAACGTCTTTTTTGTCAAAACTGTTGAATCTTCATATCATAAAACTTAATACATAAAATGTAATGAAAAATATACAATTCTCAGAAATTGTGCGAAATATAGTAAATAATATCTAATTCATTTTTAAAGCAATCTTGGTTATTTTGGATGTCTTATAATTTAATGATTATAATATTTACAATGTAATTAATTGTGCATATATTATCCTTTTTCTTGCAGTCATGCTGACAATTCAGATGAATCGATAAAACTTATGAACTCCGGGTACCTGTGTCCTCAGTGTTTTAGTAAACATTGTGAACTTCCTGTTGAATGTCGAGTTTGTGGCCTTACACTGGTTTCTGCTCCACATTTAGCTCGATCATATCATTATTTATTTCCTATTACACATTTTAAGGAAGAATCTTTAGTAGCAACCCCTAAGACCTTTTGTTTTAGTTGTCAAAAAACGTGGAGCGATGCTGATAAGAAGGTAATTTTTATATTATTTTTATGTTAAATTAATATTTACATAGTATACATATAACTAAATGAATATCATTAATACTGACATATACTCTCAGCATATTTAAAATTTTACATTTCTTTGATCGTTAACAAATATACTTAAAATTTAGCAATATTAAAAAATGTTTAGTTTCAAATAAAAAAAAATTTTCTGTATATATTTTAATAAATATTTACAGTGAAGTTTATGTTGTTATTTTATTTTTTTGTCTTAATATTAAATAGTAAATGTTTTATTACAATACCTGGAAACTAAAGTAAAAAATGTCCTGTTACAATAAAATTCCATCTTGTATTTCATTTTAAATGTAATTTTTTATACATAAATCAATTTTATGGCACATTGAATAGACTATTATTTTGAACAAATAAGGATAACTTGAATAAGGACAAAATGTAATAATAAATAATTGTAGCAAAAAGAAAACAAATACATTCTAAATCCTTAATTCGAGTCATCATTAATTTAATAATGTTTTCATAGTAAGTATTTTTGCTTCTTTTTAGATATACATTTGTGAAAAATGTGACCAGTCTTTCTGTGTGGACTGTGAAATCTTCATTCATGAATCTCTACATACTTGTCCTGGCTGTGCTACCAATCCAAATTCGTACAACAATTCAGGCACTCGTTAAATAACTGTTCCATATTTATACCAAATACAAAAATCAACTGAAAATGTAATTGTATTATACATAATATATTTTTAAATCATTAGTTTAATAATTATTTCATTATTTAATTCTTATTATTCCTATTTTTGAATAAGTAAATAGGATTTTTAGGGCTTTCAAATTTTTCAACGAGTTTCAAACAATATCCTTTTATTACAGCAAACAAAGTTTTATTATAATTAAATCTTGAAATAACCGTTATATTATTGTAATGCAGTTTTGCGTATTATATATATTTTAAAAATTTCATCTACATCATTCAAAATTTATACTTGTCATTACATAAACTTACTAATTCTGTAAATTTTTTTAACTAAAATAATTTTAGATATGTTCCAATTTTATATTGCTATAACCATGTGTTTTTTCAAAACAATTTATTTATTTTAGATCTGGTACCAATATCTTAATTTATTTGGTAAATTATTTAATCAACTTGATTCTATTAAAACCTTTGCAAATTGAACGATAATTAAAATTCCTACGAATGGAAAATGTATTTGATAATACAGAAGTACATTTATATTGTTATTATATATAAGTTAATTTTAACGCACAGTGCTTTTCATCTCATTAGTTCCTCGATAACGTTCGCTTTCGTGAGCAATAAGGTATCGGATCAACAGGTGTTGAATTGTCAGTGACTTAACTCGTATCGTGATATTGTGGCCTTTTTAGTTATTCCGCGAGCCTCGTGCCGTACAGTTCTAGTGTTTACAGTCACTTGATAGAGAATTTTACTTGCAGTCCACGTGAATGAACATATTTTATTACCACTTATTTAAGGTAATTTTAATTTAATACTTATCGAATGGAGCCACCCCCTTCTCCAAATCTATACTTTTTTTTATGAAATCCACGTGTTTTTCACGCTGATTACAACAAAGTATAGGTTTTGGGGGTGCTCTATCCAATAATTACAAAAACAAATTAGTATTATAAAAATTTGAATCAAAAAGAATTGAAATAAATTCAACAATTATTTTAAAAAATATTACTGTTTGTATAATAAATGTGGGGTATTCTTGAAAAGGCCATTTATATTATATGTAGTGTTCAAATATAACACATCTTCATTAATTTTTTTCTGTTTATTATACATCACTTTGAAATTTTACTAATATTCTTAGTAATATCCGAGTTTTTCAGGTATATCCTACTTTCACGGTATAAATAGCAATTTTGTTGAATCTTCATGCGTGCGTAATTTATTTTTTAGTATATGTTTTTAATTGTGAGTTAAAATTATTTGATATTAACATATTTTGATTGTCTATATTAGGTGTTTCAGTCTAGACAGTCATTATCATGAAATGCATTATTTTAATTTAACAATTTCGTACGATTAATTAAATTGTGTATGAATAATTATATCCTGAGGCTTGATGCAATCATAATTTTAATATCATTAATTATTTGTATATTTTCGCAAAAATAGGATAACAAAAACTATTACATTGTACATTAGGAAGAAGGAAGAGATGCTTTGCTTATATTATATTTGCTTTTATCTATTTTTCCTATATTCATAATAGAATATATGACAAAGTTTTAATACATTTAGATACAATTTATATGAAGCCGTTCATTCATGAAAAAAGGGTGGATGTTTATTTATATTTTTTATTTTTTTTATTCCAGAAGTTAAATTTAATGTGCAAAAGTTGAAATATCAAAAGTTATTGAATAATAATCACAAATTTATTTTGGAAACAGGAAATTGAAAGTTAGTTCAATGCTCTCAAAACATTTATTGTCCTAGAAATAGTTTGTTCAACAAAATTTTCGAATAAATTCTGCATAATTACGTATTATTGTTAAAGGAAATAGAATATAATATAAAATATAATATAAATAATAAATTTACTGATAGTGTTTATCACTCTGTAATTTCTGACTTGGTATTATCAAATTAAAAGAAAATTGAGGTGAACAACGATGAAATATATATAGTTGTTTTATATAAATAGTACAAATTCTAGATGAAAATGATTTTTAACATTCCATTAATTAATCAAAGGAATTATTATCAATATGACATTAATATCTTTATCATTTTTAATTCATATTAGATTACATTAACGATCTTCTACATATAAGTTTTTTTCTATTATAGTTGAAATTATAATTTAAAATAGTACCCTTTTTTGTAATTTACATTTAAATAAGGACGAAATATGCTTAACAACCTATTGGGAAAAGTAAAATCGGTATATTTTCGATATTACCTTTTATTTCTATTGTGAAAGTGAAACTGGCAGAAAATATGATGACCTGTCATTTG
Organism: Leptoteleia sp. ZL-2020; assembly: GCA_022817305.1. Lineage (NCBI taxonomy): Eukaryota > Metazoa > Arthropoda > Insecta > Hymenoptera > Scelionidae > Leptoteleia > Leptoteleia sp. ZL-2020. The sequence goes on from JABFPN010000905.1 coordinate 12,597, forward strand.
ATAGCGGTTCTCAAACTGAAATATGAATTAGTACATAGAAATAAAATAAAGATAATAAAACATTAAAAATTAATGTCAAACATAAGAAAAAAAAAAAAAAAAAAAAAGAGAGGACGGTACGAATAGTAAAGTATAACGTAACAAAAATTCCAACTTGAAAAAAAGAAAATTGACATTTACGCCCATTTTGTGTTTACTCATAAAATCTAAACCGTGGCAAGGAAAAAGATGAAGTTTTCAGAAAAAGTCGTCTCTCGTGGTAACACGTGTTCTTTGCCGGCCCAGAAAATTAAAACTGTGGCAAGGCAGATGATGAAATTTTAGGAAATTGTTAAATAATTTTTAACTGTTTTTCTATTCAAGTAGCAGCTTGAAAATTTAACAAAATAATCTATACAATGTATTTAATTATCCTTTAAAATTTCATCGTTTACCTTACCATGGTTTTGATTTAATGAACCAGCAGTAAATATCAATTTTTTTATTTTCAAGTTGAAGTTTTTCTTACTTTATATTTTATTATTCGTAGTATTCTTGTTTTTTTATATGTTGACTATTTTTATGTATTTTATATATTAATTTTTATTCTTTTATTATCTTTATTTTATTTCTGTACATCATTTTATATACCAGTTTGAGAACCGCTGTCTACTAGCTATTTCCTGCCAGTTTTACTTAAATATTCCTCTTATCAAATGTTTAAAAACGTAACAATTATATATTTATAATATATTTAATATGTAAAAACTGACTCACGTGATTTGTCAAGCCAAATTATAATACTTGTGTAATATTATAATTTTTTAATAGTATTAGATTCTTATTATAGTTTATTGAACATTACTCAAAAAATTTCCTTTAATTCATAATTGAAAGTGCCCCAATTAATATTTAAGGAGATCAGTTAATTTTTTTTCTATTAATTATCTGAATTTATAACATCGATTAATGAATATTAATACTTATAAAACTATTCTATTATGCAACACTCCTTTTTATGCTTAGTTGAACAAGTTTTACCTACTCAATTTATTTTACATATAAAAATTTTACATAAATGTTTGTATGTGGACCACTATGACATTAATATGAATGGGTTCAATTGATAATAATCTTGTAATTATCCAAAACTCCTATAATGATGTTTATATTACTTACATGCAGACAAATAAAATAGTTAACATTCCCATAATTGGATTCGAACCCCAAAAGACAATTTATGAACCTTCTTATGATAAATTATGAAAGAAATACTATAATAAAGCATTTATTCCAATAATTCTGTTAAAATTCCAATAAATTTATAGGAAAAAGTACTTTATTATAGCATTTATTTCATATTTTATCACAAGTGTGTTCATGAATTGTCTTCTGGGATTGGAATCCAAATTTTTATGGTAAAATTAACTCCTAATTTTTCTGCGTATATTACTTGATTTAGTTAAAATGAAAAATAAAAATACAATGATAATTATAATCGATTATGTGCAGAGTTTTGGTTCAAGGATTAGCGTTGGAAACGTGTAATTACTGTTACGCCGCGACAAATCTTTTAATTGGCAGTGAAATTTTATTTTCCTTGACGTCACTTTCAAGTGACCAATTGCTTTCAAAGGATTTATCATAATAACAATTAAATTCTAAAGTATAGGACGAACATTTGACGTCATAGAATCAGTTAGACGACGTTTAATTTTCAGAATGAATTTATTTCTTCAGGAAACTGAGAGCTTCGCAATCGTACGCGTTTTCCATTAAAGTAATAAATAAAAAAAAATGCCAAAGTTGATAAACGCCAGTGAGTTCAATTAACATTGTAGCCGCACGTTAGCTCAATTCTTGCGCAAAGGTGCCGTAAGATTTGCTTGCACGTACGTTTGGTAGGCAAGTGGAAAAAGCCTTGAATAATTATCGAGAAGCGTCTTGCTAATTTCAAATTTACGTTACAGTCTGATTATTTTGTGAAAAATTTATTCCTAACTTTCTTTTTCTCTTTCACTGTTTTGAAAGCAATGTAATTTTTAGTTCCAGAAAAAAAACTGAAAATTTAATTTAATGAATTATAAAGTAGTCTTAAAGAATTTCCTTTTTTTCTCACTCCATTTTGTGTGTATAATATTTTTTTTTTCAAAGAAAAGAAAACAGTAGTTTTAAATATATCAGATAAAGGTTGAGAAGTTATGTAAAATAATGTAGATTATTTTGTATAATTACGTAATATATAAAATATTTTCCGTACGTAATTATATAAAAAAAACCTTGGTATCGTTTTTTTTTGTATCATATACCGAGTGAATATAATAGGAAAAATAAATGAGCCAAGAAAAATAAAGTCTCTAAAACTACTTAGCTTTATTTATAAATCATGATCTTTGATTAATTACAAAAGGGAAAAAAGAATTTTAAATGACATGTTTCCATGTAAGCAATTTTTTTTTTGTTCCTTTTTTTTTCTTTTCTAATATGGACACATATTATATATATGTGTTTTAAACTGCTATTAAAGCGATTACAGTAATATTGCAGTTTAACTTTATTAAACTGTTTAATAATTGTTTACAGTAACATTTCCACGCACACTAAGTTGATTCTCATTTGATATATTCGGATTGAAAGATAAGAAACGTAAGGTTTTTGTGTTGGACCGTTACACTCACCTTTGACGTAACTTATCATAATCTTCAAACTGATTAAGATAGGCTTAAGCGTTCATCTATCTTTTTAGTCGAGAGCAATCTTGCAACTTAATAAATTCAATTGATAATGAAAGAATGCGATTGTTTCGAATAAAAGACGTGGCCAGGTTTTCAATGTACACTGAGAAAAAATAGCAAATATGATCATAAATTGTCTTCTGGGATTGGAATCCAATTTTTTATAGTAAAATTAACTCTTTTTTTTATACATATCATATTATGTATGATATAGTATAAATTTTATATCCAGTATGGTATTAATGATCATAAATCCTAGCAACTTTCCTACATGATATAACAAATTTTACTATGCCATATAAAAATATTATTAGGTTGATATCGTAATTCTAAAAAGAGCATAGACCATGTCCCTTCAACCTCTATGCTATGCTATGCTATGCTATGCCATGCTATCTGGGCTGAGGTCAGACCTGATTTTCTGTAGTGTCTTTAATAGATAAAGCTCTGTACGTCATAATACACAAGAATTGTATCTGTGACAGGAGTCTTTAAATACGAATTATTGCACGGAAAGAAAGTACTCACTTTGATAGATAAAGGAGTTTATCTAACAATTTTTAATTAATTTAGTAAGAATTTATGTTATTTACAAAAGGAAATACATGTTAAATTAAATTAAATGAATATTTAAACGTTACATAAATTGTATGGCTGATTCAACCGTACATTTATCTTATAGGGACTGAACATAACCTCATTATGTTAACGAACGCTACTTGTATTTCACATTGTGGACGATTAGATAAATTTTTATAGTCGATTCAACTATGCAGTGTATGTAATTCAATTAATTCGCTACTTAATTCGAAATTTAGTCATGCACTTCATATTTTTTTTTGTGTGCAAGTCACGATTTGCTAATCTATGAGGAAGAAATATGCGTAACAGTATATTACATTGCAAGGACCGAAATACTATCATTAATGACGGTCATTCAATATCCGTGCTGTATACGATATTTCGGTGTAACACGTGCATCGAAAGAGTTCCGACACTGACCTTTTTTTAAAATCGATGTTTACAGGGAAATAATCATTATTATTACGATTATTTTCGATACTAAATCAAAGATCAATCCCCCCTCCCTCCCAATGTAATTGTATGATACATTTATAGAATGATTATTTGATAATGAGATTTCTTTTAAACATTGTTACGAATGTGAAATCTTGATTTTATCGGCGCACAAAAATGGTCGTAAATAAATTTTTATTGAAAATATTTAAACAAGTTCATGATTTTTTCATTCGATATGGATTATGTTAAGTGGTATTTCGATTGTGCTTTATTCTGATACCACTCTATCTTGCATAACACGATTGATTCAGCTTTCCTTTATCGTTACCATAATTTAAAATATGTTAAAAACGTTAATTTTGTTAATTATTAAACCAGATTTTTCGCCAAATTTACTAATGTATAATGATTAAACAAATTTTTATTTGTTCATAGTAATACGAGATCTTCGTTTGTACCAATCCCTAATAGCAAGATATATTCCAAAATATTCCAAAAATATGTACCAAAAATATTCCTATGTCCAACTTCAGAAATATTTACATATCATTTTTCTTTAATTTTGTAATTATTTAATTAACCTTGGCTCATCGGGTGGCTGCCGCTACCTTTGATGGTACATTTCTGGAATATTGAAAAGACATGAATCAGCTAAGAATACATCAGAAATATTTCTGGAGTCGGACATTAGAATATACCCTTAGTATATTTAGAATATTTTCAGAATGTACCAAAAATATTCTTTGCTATTAGGGATGGTAAAACATAAGTTTCAGCTATTGTACATCTCAGTACCTTGTAAAATTTTCATATCAATTTCTCGCGGTGCATTAACTATATGGTAGATTGTTTTAACTACCGCTAATAGCAAGAAATACTCCATAATATTCCAAAAATATTTGTCAAAAATATTCCTACGTCCGACTCCAAAATCACCCAAGAATACACCAGAAATATTTCCTTGGTACACTAAGAAAAATAATATAATATGAGTTACTATACTTTCTGGCATTCTGAGACTCCAATATTATGAACATTACTAGACAGTCTGGTAAACGGTCTCACTTTTCCAAGTACTAATTATCAGAACTGTAGAACTTCTTCTCACATCGTCGAACATTATTTTATACAGGACACATAGAGTCCAGGATTACTATATTACTTTTCTCAGTGCATATTCTTGGTATATATATAGAACATTTTCAGAATGTACCAAAAATATTCTTTGCTATTAGGGAATGCATATTTTCCTCAGTTCGAATCCCAATTGTTCGTGTCAATTCAAATAATACTGCGATAAACGCAAATACTTGTTTTAGCTTGTGTCGTCTATTATAAACGCTCTTAAAATGATGTCTATTTCCAGCAGTTAATTCGTACAAGGAAAATATTTCTATCGAAAAATAACGTTTCCTTGTTTTTACACTCATCTCTGAGCAAGTGGAATAATTTCAATTTGTATGCAGACCCATCCTATGTGAATAAATTGGATTAAAATTATATTTTAGTTAAAGAGCGTATTTTGGAAGACTGAAAAATTGGCTTGAATGAAATATTATGATTGAACGCGAAACGAAATAATGTATATTTTATTCAAAACAAGACCAATCTGCATAATTGGCTTTGTTTTGATGCTTGGTAATAAAATTTTTGTACTTTTAACTGTAAACAATTTGAATAACAATTAAGCGGCAATCGCTATCAACTTGCACGATGAATATTTATATTGAATAATGGCAGTAATCACATTTTTATTCCTGAACAAACAAGAACGGCATTAATTGACTCGCGAATTTATGTAAAACAGTAAAAGTAAATGTAACAATCACCGCTGAGTATGTTACTACTTGCTATAAATCATAGAAACGTTCCTCAAATAAGGAAACAATTTGAAAACGGCCAAAACGAAGTCAATGTTACAAAACTTTACCTTGATTTCTGTTCGTATCAATCTCGTGCCATTCCTTTTTTTTTTTTTTTTTTTATAATCGTACCTTTATTGTATCAATTGGCCGATAAAATAAATAAATTGATTCTTATATTAAGATAAACATCAATGTGAATTTAGGATATCTCAAAGAGAGATCTTATAATTTAAACTTTACATTTAATCATCAATTTTTAATTAATATTATAATATCATTTTTAACGCCTGTTAATATTATGATTATGAATAATTTTATGACCATATTTTTGATTAAGATAGACTAAGTTAAAGGATTTTATGTATTATAGATTAACGTTTCCAATCCTGACAACTTTACTGGATCATATAAAAAAATTTACAATACCATATAAAAAATATTATTAGGCTGGTATAGTAATTGCACTGAGGAAATAGTAATAGTAAAATTTAAAACATTTCATATTAATTTAGGGATATGCCCGAAAAATTAAAAATTGTATTATTAATAATAGCAAAATGATAATCGTACAATTTTTAATATTTTTATATTAATCTAGTCAGAAGGTATAGTAATTTTTATTATAACTTTTTTCTCAGTGTAGAAATTTTGCAGCAAAACATCCTTGCAAAAAGTTGTAAAAATCTTTCTTATAACTTTTACTTCTGTCTGCAGTACACAACCATATATTGCTCGGTTGACACGAAGCGTGTCAATGTTTTGTGACGATTTTTTCCTCAATGTGTTTGAATTAATTTACATTAATAGTACAACTCTGTCTATCAAGACTGCACCGTTACTTGAAAATGATGTATAAGTATACCGAGGTCCATTTTTTTTTCATTTAATAAGACGTATGAAAGTGATTCACGTCATTCGATAAATGTGAGAATTGTCGATAATAAAATCATATCAGTTATAACTATCGTGATTTGTGCTCCTAAATGATACGTTTAGCGTATTTACATTTACTGTTGGAATGTCGATTGTTTTTCTGCCCCTGATAATATTCATTTATGCCATCAAAAAAATATGTCAAGTAAGTTGCCAAGTCCAAATTCTTATTTTTCAATCTTTGCTCATACCTTGGTCTCACGTGCAAGTTCACTCGTACACTCTGAAAGAAGAATATAGTAATATTAACCGTATGTATAGTTAATTTTTGCGAGCACTATAAAATTTTAGTTCCAGTAACTTTAGTTCTTTTATCCTATTTTTCTCGTAAAATTTTAATACACAATCTTTAAGTTGAACTTATAAGGTTCCCTAGTGGAAATGATTTGCTGAAAAATACAGAAAACCTGCTTAAATTAAGACTTTTCAGCATTTTTCAGCATTCATTTCCTCAAGGGTTGGTGTACTAACATTTTCTGAAATATTTCTCAGAATAATATACCACGAAAAACCAAAATAATTGAAAAATATTGTATACATTTTATAATAATACATAATTTGTATTGGTATAAGCATTGAAATAATTTTAAAATATAATTTTAAAGTATATTATATTAGTCCGTTCCATGTTTATCTAACATGACAAATGTTGATATAAATGCTGATATTGAAAGCAACATAAATAATGCTTAAATGTCAGTATTACAACTGCTGTGCGAGCATCAGTGCGAGATTATAAAAATTAAATGAATATTAACATTGCACTGACGTTGATGGAAACAAATTCAAATGGGATATATTTTTTTCCTCTTTAACTACTCTTTAATATTTCTCAGATTCTTCTTGTGAAAGAAATTTTAAGTGATTCTTTAGTAATGAACTGCAATTAATGTTCGAACATACGTTTAGAAGTTTCCTTTATTAAAATTCAAACGACAACAAAAAAGCTTGGCGTTGGTTGGTTTTTTTGTTGAGTTTAAAGTGAAATATCAATAGATAGTGCAATGCAAATCACACTAATGTAATATTGTTTTGTGTACATTGTAATCACACATTTTGAAAATATTAAAGGTAAGTTAATTAAATTATTTTTATTTAATTTTTGGATTAATAATGTTTATATACTTAAATAGAATTAATCATTTAAATTGAATTAGAAATAATTTTGCTGAAAATATCTGAAAATGCATATCATTAAATATATAAATAACTTTATTCAAAAGGCAAAGTAATCTGCATTATTTAGTGGATATATTCAGTAGCAATATATTATGTCTTTTATTATAAAAGTAATTTAATATTATATTATGTCTTGATATAATTTGATATTTTGGTTCTTTATTAAGTCAAACAAATGAAAGTCTTGCTTCGGTTGATATTTTCAGAATTTATCATTTTTTACATAAACTTCATTAGAGCATTTCATTATTTTCATTCCAGAATTTTATCTTTGTCAAAAAATGTCATTCTCGTTTCAGGATTTTATTTCCATTTGCAAAAATAGTTCAAAAATAAATTCTGTACATCTTTACTTTTAAATTATAAGGATTTAAAAGATAACGCTCATTTAAACCCTATTAACACATGATATCCTATCTAGAGATATCTCTGATATCTTTATGAGAATGTTTTTAAATAAATGTCCACCTAAAAGGTATCGTTAGAATGTACTTGGAATAACGCATATTTTGAGATATTTGATAACATTCTTTGAGATACTTTTAAGACAGATGTTACTATATATATATATATGGAAAGGATATCATTTTTTACTTAGAAAGTGGCCATCAAGGATCAAAAACTATTTTAAAAAATTCTATAGTAAATTTTGTTTTTCAATATTATTAAATACTTTTCAACAATTATTTAATTATAATGTTTATATTGACTGACTTACCAACATCAGTTTTATTATACAACAATTCGATTCAAGGATGTAATCTTGACATTTTTCTAACTTATTTTATTCTTGCACAACTAAAATAAAATCACTTTGAATATATAAGATTTATCTTAATTGTAATTAAATTCTAATACATTACAATCAATGATACTAAAGAAAAAATAAAATTACAGTGCAATTTAAAATATTTGCTAATCCTTTAGAGTAGAATAAAATTTTGTGACAATCAAATAATATTTCACGAAAATGAGATACTTTAAAAGAAATAATTAACAAATATATATTAATTTCTTTTCAAAATATACATTTGTATATGGTTAGCAACATTGAGAATATAAATGAAAGTGTAAAACATATATTTTTGTTGAAAATAAATCCTCATCAAAACCATACTACTCAAATATGTACTCAAAACAAACTTTACATTAACCGATCGATATGTATTGCATATATTTTATTTATTTTGTTGAAAAAATAAATAAGTTTAAGAAATGACACGAAAAATACCGGGTATATTCCTTGCTGCCTATTATTTACTCATCTTTGTGTATACACATTAATTTATTTAAGATAAATTTAATACCTCGGTTGTGTGAGAATCACTTTTTTAATTATTTAAGATATTTGTCTAACAAGCGCGCATATATTTATTATTTCCGTATGAAATGCAAATGTAATTCTATCGATCATTGCTATTTTACGTATGCCCGCCAATTTTACAGTAGTACAATATTACAAACTGAAGGTAAACAATAGCTTCCCGTGTTTACGCTCGCTACTAACAGCGCTTTGTTATGTTTTGGTTTACGTTAACATTGAGCTAGCTTAACTTCAAATGACAATATCATTGTGTGCCATCATCACTCTAGCGTGTCAAATTGTTACGTTATTGGGACATTTTAAAAAAGCCTGGTGAGTTAATCGTGTGAATTTTCAAGAAAACTTCTTTAATCGTTTTTTACTTAAACGATTAAAGCACGCAATAGATGTTAAATTAATATTTATGCTTACGTGTTACGAATCCGTCTTTTTATTTTTGTTAGACTTACGCTTGATCTATTGTAACTAGAAATAACATTGTTACTGTTTATTAGTGATTTAAAAAAAATTTCTATTGGTTACTATTCCAATATAATTATAATACCGCGATAATTTAAAACAGTTTTTTTTTTAGGTCAAACCTATATACTTATGTTTATTACTGATACTTAAATAATAATTAATATAATATATAAATCTCTATACAAGTTAATATAATAAAAAATAAAGTATAATAGGTTTTATTTAAGTTACATGCATCACCTTTAATAAATATTGATAACAAATGCAACTATCTGAATAGAAAGTATCTGACATTTCTAAATAAAATATGTTCATTTCTAATTAGTTTTAAGCGTCAATTCAAATGCTGCATTTGATTTAATCCAAAAGTAATAGAGAATATGTTGTATACGTAGTGTTAATTTGTATATTTGCAATAAAACGGGTTTTCCATTATTTTACATCGTTAAATAATCCTTTAAATACCTACATTTTGAATTGTGTTTTTGGTATAACTGGAATAAATGTTGCGTATTACACCTTTAAACATTTTTATTCATAAGCACAATAAATTCTTTATTTTATTAACAAAATTTCTTGCTTAAAAATCCGTTTATACGAATAATTCACTTTCTCTTGATATTTATATTTGCCGCGGCTGCGCGCGCATTTCATCTAACAACTGCAACTTCACGTTGAGCTTGACTTTTTAAGAATGATGAGATGAGATGAAAAATGAAAAATAGAAAGAGAGAGCGAAAGGTTCACGTTGAGCTGGTCCTTTTAAGAAAGGATTCATTGGGACATAACCTTATTTTGCATTTTGAGTAATATGCTAATTAAGGATAAGGATTTACAAAGCTGAACTGTTATTATGAAGAACATCTCATTTTTTATCGCCATCATCATCGCTTTGAGTAGTTTTATTTCATATTTAATTTATCATTTATCTTCTGATACACGTCATACGGTGTTATATTACTTCGGAAAATTAATACGGTAGAAATTTTTTTCATTTACTGTACAATGAACATAATGCTTGAAGAATTTTAAGAAAAAATAAGTTTTTATCAGGTTCAAAATATTAATAGAATATCAGGTTCAAAAATATTGTTTTTAACACTTTCTTTTTAATTAATGCTATTAATTACAAATTTTTATATAAAACCATTAATAATAATAATGTATTAATAAACTTCATGCAGAATTTTATATATATAATATTATACATAATTTTAATAAAATATTAAAAAATGTTTAATAAATAAATTCATCTGTAATAATTAACATACTACATAACAGTTACGTTTATATTAATAAACAAAATGTAAAGATTAATTAAATTTTTAATGTATTAGAATTACAGTGCCTTTATTCACTCAAACGAAAAAGCAGCAGACAGCATGTTTGACTGATAAACTATTTTATCATTTCACAGATTATATCTAGCAAAATAAATAACTGTTATTTACTTAAATTGTTGAATTTGTAAACTTTTTTTTTTATTAAATTAGCGTTAGTAATGTTATCTTCTTAATAGCTTATTTTTAAATGATCTATTTTTACTTATCCTTCCATGGCGATTGATCTAACCTAACCACACAAACAGAGTATAACACATTTGTATTCACGCGTTTTTTTCATTTTTTTTTTTAAATCTATTATGTTCAGCCTAGCTTGAGCCAGGAATTGGGTCTCTGTCCTTTCCTTTCAAATCTTCAACTCTCTTTTTAAAGCTTTCCGCATTCGCCCATGATAAGCTAATGAAGGAATAAAACAAACAGTAACATAAAAATAAAAAATTCTGAAAAAAACTAAAAAATGCTGAAAAGTCCTAATTTTAGCAATTTTTCAGCGTTTCCCTTGTGAAAATGAATGATAATAAAAGCTGAAAAGTCCCAATTTTAGCGGGTTTTCAGTGTTTTTCTGTAATAATTAAAAAAGAAATTTAATAAATTAAATTTTTCTCCAGTTAATGTGTATCCGTATCAGTTTCATATAAAAACAGTAAAATTTTTCACTTTCTAGTCTTATATTTCTCAGTGCAGCATTGAAAAGACATTATTTTAATATACATGTATTTACCTTTGAGAGGATTATAATTAATTTTAATTTCTGTTTGTATTTTAGGTTAATGTATATTATTAAATATACTATTGGTTATTATAGCCATTATAGGGTACAATGATCAAAAATGTGTTGTGTAAATTCTGGAGCTGGAGGTCTTTGGCTCGGCAGAAACAAGTGGACGAAGAAAGGGGCGAAGATGCCCTGAACAGAGTAATGGGGCTATTTGATTTAACTGCTTTAGGGGTTGGTTCAACCCTGGGTCTCGGAGTTTACGTGCTCGCAGGAAGAGTTGCTAGAGAAGCAGCAGGACCTGGTGTCTGCATCTCTTTTCTCATAGCAGCTATAGCCTCGGCTTTTGCAGGTATTATTGCAACTCTAACTATATTTCATCTGTCAATTTTTTGCGAATCTTTTAAGAAGAAATAAAAGTTAAGACATATGATATCACATTTAAATTTTTCTGCTTATTTTTTTCTTCGTGTATGAGTGAATTTAGGTAAAAAGAGCTTTGATCTAGATAGAAAAGTTTCTCAATGTTTGTTCAATATTTGAACAAAGATTTTTTTCTGTTTCTTCAATTATAGGTACTAGATATGTCCATTTCAGATATTTGAAATGGAATAATTATATGTAGGTCACAAGACATACTCTGAAAGTAAATAATTATTGTAATATTTCTTTCTGAGCAAGTTTTGATTTAAATGCATAATACAGAATCACTTTGGATATCAAATTGGTTTAAATATTTCCAATTTTTGTAAATTGTAGTATTTTGTTTGCATTCCTTTTGTATCCATTTTTTTCAAAGTCCTTTATAATAATCAGTTATAATAATAGACAATTTTGGCCATTAAACAGTTATAATCTTCAAGTAAATAAAAGAGGTTTGATTAATCTAATCAGTGAACATGATGCAATAAACTAGATATATTGGTTCACTTTAATTATAATTAACGAAATTTAAATTCACTCAATTTTGTTTATTTAACTGATTAATATTAGTAAGGTATTATTTAGTTAATTGTAAATAACAAACTGTTTTCATTGTTCAACTATCTATTTTATGTTAAGTAAATTTAAATTTATATTCAAATTAATATCATAAAAATAATTTTAAATATCATTTGATTATAGGGCTTTGTTATGCAGAATTTGCAGCCAGGGTACCAAGAGCGGGATCCGCATATGCTTATAGCTATGTGACGGTTGGAGAATTTATCGCCTTTGTTATAGGCTGGAATCTTATCTTAGAATATGCTATAGGTGAGATTATAAATTTACATTTATAATCAAATGCAATAAAATGCATAATAAAAATACATTTGTTTGTGCAATTACGATATAAATGTTTAACACCGAGAAAGATTTAAATAAAAATTATGCTCAATTATGTTTGTATTGAGAATATTTGAAAAATAATCAATATTCATATAAACGAAAGAAAGTTTTATTGACAATTTTACCAACGAATTAAATAATGATGCAATTATAATTTGATATAATTAACAAATTAATTAATTAATGACAATAATTGAATTTCTTTTAGGTACCGCCAGTGTGGCTCGAGGGCTGAGTAACTATATTGACACCTTAGCATATAAAGCTATAGGAAATGTCCTAAAAGAATACATGCCCATGAATGTTGATTTCTTATCAGAATATCCAGATTTCTTTGCATTCGCTATGATTTTCTTATTAACAATTCTTCTTTGCGTTGGCGCAAAAGAATCATCATTACTGAACAATGTTTTTGTAGGCATTAATATGATAACCATTTTAATTATTATAATTGCTGGATCTTTGGAAGGTAATTATTCCTTTAGTTCAAATTGAACGGTTATTTTTTTATCTCAATTGACATTAATTTGTTATTTAGTATCTTAAAATAATTTAAATGATAATTAAAAATAATAATAATTAATTTCAGCCAATCCAGCTAATTGGACAATCGACGCTTCAAATATAACTGGTAATTTGCCGGCAGATGCAGTAGTGGGTAAAGGTGGTTTTATGCCCTTTGGATTTAGTGGTGTGATGGCTGGAGCAGCCACATGTTTTTATGGTTTTATTGGCTTCGACACAGTAGCTACTACTGGCGAAGAAGCAAAAAATCCACAAAAAGACATACCACTGGCCATTGTTTTATCACTTTCGATTATATTCGTTGCATATTTTAGTATATCAACTGTACTGACAATGATGTTACCGTATTATGCTCAGGTAAACATACAAATAAATCAGTTTTTACCATTTCTGCACGGAGAGAAAAGATTAAGAAAAATGGCTATGGTTGTTGGTAAATTGGGCCCATATTTGTTCAAACTATAATTTTTATTCGTTTGCCATATAATGATATTCTGCAAGTATAATGCCAAACTAACTAGTAAACTTTTTATTAAAAATTTATATTTTTTTCTCTCGGTGTAATTTGTTTTAACATTTTTGTATTTCTTTTAATTTATATTTCTCTGTATATTGCAATAATTACATAAATTGAGATACGTTTTATAATCATTTAAAGGACGTAGAAGCACCATTTCCTTTTGTATTTGGTCAACTTGGCTGGACAACAATTAGATGGATCGTCAATATCGGCGCCATTTTTGCTTTATTTACTAGTCTTATCGGAGGCATGTATCCTTTACCTCGAATTTTCTATGCCATGGGAAATGACGGTGTTCTGTTTAAATTCCTTGCCAAAATAAACTCGAGAACCAAAACACCTTTGATAGGAACCATCATTGCGGGATTGCTTATAGGTGTGCTTACATTATAATTAATAAGAAATATATTATTATTTCATAATTGATTTATGATTGTAGAAACTTATTTTCATTATATTTTTTATTCAATTAGGTGTGATGACTCTTATGTTCAATTTGCAACAACTCGTAGACATGATGTCAATTGGAACGCTTTTGGCTTATACTATTGTAGCAATATCAGTATTAATTTTAAGGTATATTTTATACTTATAATAATAATTATATTTAATTTCATTGATTGTTTTATTTTAATGGTTCAACAATATGTTTTAGATATCGCGTGCAAAATAATAAATTGAAGAAAGCAAAAAAAATGGCACGCAAAGTTTCAAAAACGGGATTCTGGATTTTTTTTATGAAATTATTTAATCTAAATAATTTAAAAGAACCCAGCAACTTTTCGAGTAACGTTGCAAAGTATGGAGTAATAGTATTTTGTAAGTTGCATTTATAACTTTTACAAATCTTACTTTCAAGCAAATAATATCAATGTTTGATTTAAATTCATCGAAAGAGTATAAAAATGTATGTCTTCTATTAAATCAGATTGGGCTTCCCTACAAATATATATATTGAAATATTGATACATAAATCGTGCATTGATTAAATGTGAACATTATCTAAATTGCAGTAATAAAAGAATCTGAATTGAAAGAATGTTAATAATCAAGTAATTAAATCAGATGTCTAGTGTGAAAGATAAGGTTTGTCAAATTTAATTATCTGGTTGATTGATATGTTGATATGCGAGAAAATGATAACACTGCTATTTCGTTTTTGTATTCACATTTTAAATAAATATGCCAATTACAATAATTAAACTCAATGGCAAAGAATACACACTTTTTTATATTAACTATCCAAAATTTGTAAAAATAAGAAAATTTTAAATATTGGGTTATATATAATCATAAAAGTGAAATTCCAGTTTTTATTATGTTTTTATTTCAATATTTTCTGCCATTTGTATTATCTTTTTAAGAACTTATTGCTAATGATAATTATCTTACACCTTATCTTGCATTAAAATAATTTTAATTTTAATTTCTTATTTTGCAAAAAAAGACTGTAAATAAAATATTGTCAAAATATATAATACTTACTGAAATTTTCATGATACAATAACATAGCACTGAATTGATATTATATGATTATGTTTCCATAAAAAAAATATTTTTTAATTTCTAGACACAATAATATTTTATAACTGTTTCAGGCATTATAACATTCATTATTGGGTCACTATTAGGACACATCGATTTTACATCCAGTGAAAATTATATAACACCTATCGTTTTCCTGTCCATATTTGGATTAATGTTAATTTTGACAGTTTCTGCTATAGGTCGACAACCATGTCAAAAGGAACAGTTAACTTTTAAGGTAAAATTATTGAATAAATGTTCAACACCAAAAACTTGAATGAAAAAAATATTCATCTTGTTGGTTATTGAACAGGATTTTTGAGTTTATATAAAAAATATTTATTTTAATTATTAGTAGGTAAGTATATAATTTAATTAATTTATTTATTTTATCAGGTACCTTTAGTTCCATTAATACCGTGCTTAAGTATATTTATCAATTTATACTTAATGCTTCAATTGGACAGAAATACATGGATTAGGTTTTCCGTTTGGATGTTAGTAGGTAAGTTATGGGTTGTATTTATAACACAAATATTTATGTAAAATTTATGGAATATTTATACAGTATTAATTTATTAATAATGCTTTTGAAATATATTCTAAAATAAAAGGATATTTATTAAGAATGCGTGTGAATTATTCTGTTTAATTAGTGGAATGTAATTTAACAAAATTCTTATGTTCTTTTAGGATTCTGTATTTATTTCATATACGGAATTCGCAATAGTTCTCAAGGAAAAAGGGACGCTTTACAGAAAGAGAACGAGCGCAAAAATAAAACTGAAAAGAAAAATGAGAACGAAGAGGAAATGAACACTGAAAAGAAGAACGAAATCGAAAAGAAAAATGGTGCTGAAAAGAAAACTGACGTTGAAAAGAAAATAAGAAATGAAAATAAGGTTGAACAAAAAAATGGTGTGGAAAAGAAAACTGGAGTGGAGAAGAAAAATGAAACGATTTCTTAATTCATACTTAATTTTCCAAAGTATTTATATGTCTTTTAGAATGTGACAATAATTTAGTATATATATTTCTCTTTTAAAAGTAATGGTAAATTGAATTAAATAAATAATTGTTATATATCAGGTACAAACATTTGTGTACCAAAAGAAATGTTATGTACTATTAAATTACAAAGTTTTTATTCATGTACAATATACGTAAAGTGAAAAGATATAATAATTTTACCGAAATGTCACTAATCCTTTGAGTAAGATATATTTTAAAATAATATCAAACAAATTGGTAATAAAATCTATCTTTAAACTCATATCAATATTGGATAGTTCGGTAAAATTAGAGATTTTTATTATTATCAGTGTATGAGTTCCGTTTTATTGTACATACATATATATATATATATATATATATATATATACGTATATACATTGTATATACATATGTATATACGAAGAATATATACAAAAGCAAATAAGTAGTATCAGTGTACTGAAAAAATTGCTTCAACTGCATTTCATATTCAAATGTTATATTATATTGGTTATTTATGGATTCCTAAAATTTATTCACCCTCCAATTAAATAAAATTAAAGCATGTATTTATAAATTTAAGTAGCGTTATTTTGCAAGAACTTAGTATTTTACTTTACATATTTATATATATTCTAATTTTTTGTAATTTCATCTCTCTTAATTCACAAACTCTCACCATATATAATAGGCTTCTTAATGGATACTGAATTCTTTAAGTCTACTGACACATACGAACAATATACCCTTTAAATAAAGACTGCAATATCTGACGACTGAAATAAATGGAAAAGATTTTGATGTGATGCTATATTAATAAATTTTATTTAACATGAAATCTTTTACAATTGTGATTAACAATATTTTTAAAATTGTATAAAATTGTTATTTAGTTTAATTATTTGCATTTTAATAATTAAACTAAATATTTTGTAAGAAGTTATTGCAGTTAAGGCAGTTTTCTTGCATATAAAATTATACATTACTAGTTCAGGCTTTTCTTTTATCTATTGTAAATACAATAATAATCATATTCGTTACAAAATGAAAATCATGAATGTTTTATAACTACTATATTGTTATAATAGTGCCAAAGTTAATCTGTGTGAATGAAATACAAATTATTGCATAATTATGCAGGCAATAAATATTTTGAGATCTTTCGAATTATGTATTTTTACAACCATTTTTTTGAATCTTTTGTATAATATTAGCATTACAAGATCGAAGTAGGCTGTGTTAATTAAGAACAATTTTCGTTATTGTAATTATCGTTTTTGTACAGAATTAAAAATATATATTTAAAAGACTTAATGTACACATAATTCATGCGCATTTAATATATATTAACAAATATATTAAATGAGAGCATAAATATTATTTACATGCCTATGTTACCGAAAATTAAAGTAAAATTCGTAATATTGCAAAGTAAAATTACAAAAACTAATTTATAACTTTTTAATATCAAATAAAATATTTGTTGCTTAAAAAAGGCAGCTCTTGTTAAAAGTTTTTTACAGCTCCAAATGTAACTAAAGTGTTTTGTTATATTCTTTGCTCTTCCTGACTTAATCATATTATCTTTCATATTTAGATTAAGGAATCATCAATTTCAAGGAACTTTTAACTAAGAAGTTGTTGAATATCAGAAATTTTAAGTTTGATTAATAGTAAAAAAATGTAATATTTCTATATCAGTAATAATACTTCATTTGTATATATGTTTTGTGTACATATGCAGTGCTTATTAATATATAACGTTAATTCTAACTTACTACTAAAAATAATATAAGAGTGATAATAATAATAGGAGTAAAAAAATTAAATTTCAATGCTATTTTATATCATATGTAAAATATTAATTCATATCATATATGAAATGTTTTATACTTCATGAATATGTTTTGCGAATAAATAAACAATAACACCAACCATATCGCAATTAATTTTATATTTACACAAAAATATGTTATTGAAATGCCACTTTTCCGAAACTCCCTAGGGAGGGAAATGGCGTTTCTTTCCCAAAGTGACGAAAAAATAATGTTAACTTTTCTCCCCAGTGTTATAATATACGAATTGCTTTCGATGATTGCAACTAAGCTATTGTTATATTCTGTATATTTGCACACATTGTATGTAAAGTAAAAATAAATATAAAATTTAAATTTTTATAATAAATTGGATGAGTACAAAACAAATTAATTAAAAGAAAACAAACATTAATCTTTAGGCCAGACGTGTTTGTCATTAACAGAAGTTAAATCTAATTTTAATCAAGACGAACGGTAGTTGTCGACAAGATAAGCAGATTAATATAAATAAAAAACGCTCCCAATGTTATTATTACCCTAATAGCAAAAAATATTCCAGAATATACCAAAAGTATCCTTTGCTATTAGAAAAACATTTGAAAATGGCGCGAAAATGGTGAAACTGGATCACACCTTTTCCAATATTTTATATGATTTAATTAAATTGGCCCAAATTTGATATTACTTCTTAAATAGAAGAAACATTTGTTAAGAGGTTTAAAATGTTTTCTTGGCGTAATCCTTATAATGGACTTGTTTTTTTGGGCAGACACTTTTATTTATACTTTATTAAAATATTTTCCGAACATCGTCAACAATGAACACAATTGTCCTGCAGCTGATAAAAAGAAATAAACAAGCCGAGAACTAATAAATTTGCGATTTGGTCGTGAGTACTGTTAAATGCTCATTGACTTTAGCTGACAAAACAAAGCATTGGTCGACAAACATTACCGCGAGGATTTTGTTTGATAAACACAAGTTTTCGTCGAGGACGTAAACGTTTTGTTTGAAGTGAACGGTTGCGCGTTCAAGTTGTTCTTTAAATTAATACTCACGCATTAATAATACCGATACCTGTCACTTTTCTGTCAGAGTTTCAATGAGAGTGATTACAATTTGTACTGTTCCCAACATTACCGCTACTTATCACTAATTCTTATTAATTTCAATATCAATTGAGTTGCATTTTAATTAATTCTAAGAAATATTTTAATATAATAACAAAACTGTGGAAATAGTGCTTTTCAGCCAAAATGTGCGAGATACGTTTGGGTTAATAATTATTTAAATAGTGTAATTTTATTATTGTAATATTATTGGAAGGAATTTAAACATTTATTATCAAAAAGTGGTTTTAATATAGTGTGGTAGGTAATTGTAGAATTATTGATAATCATGTATGAGTCAGTGAACTGGTTTTTTTTTTTTTTTTTTTTAAATATCAACTTACGTGACGAGCAAAATTGTAATTTTCAGCACATTTATTTATATTCAGTTCTAATTAACAGTATATCAATTAAAATGTAATATTTGAACCAATTGGAGGTCATGAAAATATAAATGAATTCAATGAGTTTGTTTTGCAATTTGCATAAAAACGAGTTTCTATGAGTTTTTATACATTGCAGATTGACTACGAGTACACATAGTGTATTAAATGTATTGAAACATGCCTACTGCAATCCATCTGGGTCACAACCTTGTTAAATAAGCGTTAGGCAATACTGTAAAGGATAAGGATTTTCAGGGCCGGATTATACTTTATAGGCACCCAACATACAAAAATCTTTTAACATTATTTTGCAACAATTTTATCATAATAGTTACAATGCTCCTCTCTCTATCTATGTACTATATGTATGTACATAGTAGACATATTGTTACAGATTTTTCTTTATTTTTTTACATTAACTTAAACTGGAAGTAATTATGAATGGGAAAGCACAGCTCAGAAATAATTTATATTTCTCAAAAATTCTTACCGACAAAGGACGTAAAATAAATTTAACAAATTTCATGCATTAATATTAATTAAATTTTAATTAATAGAATGTTTACTTATATTTATTACTTCTTAATGCTCCATTTAATTATGAGCAATAAATGTAAAAATAAAATCCTGATTCATAAGTTGCGACGGCCAATTTTATTGAATGATAAACTTGAAACAGTTGTGCATGTGTGCAAGGTAAAAAGGTTACGCTTTATCCCCAAACGAAACCCTCATTTCCCAAAATGTTATTTGCATCTTCATGTATAGAAGAAAAAAGGAATTTCATAATTTAACTCATTAATCATTTTTTATATCTGCTTTCAGATAAACTTGTAAGAACGCAGAGCAGATTACTCAGGAAATAAAATGGGACGTTTGAGGTGTAAATTTTTAAGCTTGAGAACGTTGTCTCGCAGAAAAGAGGTGGACGAGGAAAGAGCGGAAGATGCTCTGGCCAGGGTCATGGGATTGTTTGACTTAACTGCCTTAGGAGTCGGCGCAACACTTGGACTTGGTGTTTATGTTCTAGCGGGAAGCGTGGCCAAAGAATCTGCTGGACCAGCCGTTTGTCTCTCCTTTCTTATTGCAGCAATCGCTTCAGCTTTTGCGGGTAATTTCGTCAGTTATAATATTACAAGTTGGATGTAAATACCCTATAAGCGAATAATATTATCACTCATGATTTAAATTCATTGTTTAAAGTTCTTAAAAGTGTCCCAAAAATATTAAAATAATATCCCTGAGATATTAAAATAATATTTTTTTACTATATAAATAATATTCGTGTAATGTCCCTGGGACATTATTCGCTTATAGGATAATAAATGAAAATAATTATCGTCATTTGATGAACACTTTTACTCTTGTATTTCATTCTGTACAATTGAAAAGTATTCGTCATATGATAATAGCTTGCATTCATTACAATTGCAAAGGCAATTTTTTTATGGCTTTTTGTAGGTCTGTGTTATGCAGAATTTGCATCCAGAGTGCCAAAAGCTGGATCCGCGTACGTTTACAGTTACGTAACTGTCGGCGAATTTATCGCCTTTGTTATTGGATGGAATCTTATCTTGGAATACGTTATAGGTAAGATTGTACATTTACAAATCAATTTAAATATAAGTTAATGGGTTTCCTGTATAGAAATGATTCATTCTATATGATTTTATATAGAATTCTATACTGTATAATAATATATTATTAAGGGGTATAAATTTGATGTCAGTCATTATCAAAACCTCTAATTCGGTTGTTCAGAGACACACATAACTATTGTCACATGATACTTTGATCAATTTTTACTAGTTATTGTATGGTTCTGATTGGATGTAATTACACATTGATAATATATTATTAAATTTCACTTAAAGTATTGCTCAGTTAATAAAATTCGCTGGAATCCTACGTAGAAATTTGGCACCGGAAATCAGCTAGTTTCCTAGGTAGGTTCCTAGGTAGCTATAGGATCTTGCCTAGTTTCCTAACTGGAGTCCTAGGTCGGAATTTAGGATTAGACATTAACTAGTTTTCGACCTAGGACCCTAATTAGGAAACTAGGCAAAATCTTATAGCTACTTAAGAACCTACCTAGGAAACTAGCTGATTTCCGGTGCCAAATTCCTATGTAGGATCCCAACTAAATTTTTTTAACAGGATGGGTAAGAAATGAAAATTCATTCAAAATTATACTTGGACAAATTTTCAGGTACTGCAAGTGTAGCTCGAGGACTCAGCAATTACATTGATAATTTGCTGCACAAGTCTATGGGAAACGTTCTGTCGGAATACTTTCCCATCGACGTTCCTTACTTATCAGAATATCCGGATTTTTTTGCCTTCGGAATGGTCTTACTGTTGACAGCGCTTCTTTGCGTTGGCGTGAGAGAGTCATCGATACTAAATAATGTTTTCGTTATCATTAATTTGACAACTATTGTAATTATTATCGTAGCCGGCTCCATGAAAGGTGTGTACGGAATTTTAGAAAACTACAATCCATTTATAATCCAGTTAATATATTTTATAAACAAATTTATCTGATTGCAGCTGACATATCCAACTGGTCGATCTCACTTGATGATATTCCTGCAAACATGACTGCTACTGTGGGACACGGTGGTTTCCTTCCGTTTGGTTTTAGTGGCGTGATGGCTGGAGCAGCCACATGCTTTTACGGTTTCGTCGGCTTCGACACAGTAGCAACTACTGGCGAAGAAGCTAAAAATCCACAAAAAAATATTCCATTGGCTATTGTTATTTCGCTCGCTATTACATTTGTCGCTTACTTTAGTATTTCAACTGTTCTGACAATGATGTGGCCTTATTATAATCAGGTGAACATCCTAAAAATCATATTAATGATACTTTAAATTCTTTTATTTCATAACAGTTAAATAGCACTGGAAGAATTTTATTCTCTAAAAAATTTACAGGATCCAAATGCTCCGTTCCCCTATGTATTTGATAAACTTGGATGGCCTACTATACGATTGATTGTTAACATCGGTGCCATTTTTGCATTATGTACTAGTCTAATTGGAGCTATGTTCCCATTACCTCGCATTCTTTATGCCATGGGAAGTGATGGAGTCATATTTAGATTTCTAGCCAAAGTAAATAATAAAACTAAGACTCCTGTGTTAGGAACTATCACTGCTGGCTTACTTACAGGTATATATTATTATAATATAATTAGTTTGCCATTTGTTGATATCTCGTTTATTTATTTAGTTTCATTTTGATTTGTTGTTTACAAATAGGTTTGATGACTCTTATATTTAATTTAAAACAACTCATAGATATGATGTCTATCGGAACCCTTTTGGCTTATACTATTGTTGCGGTATCAGTATTAATATTAAGGTTGGTGTTTTACTGTAACTAGAATGAATTTTGCGTACCCGTAGGGTCATACTACGTTTCAAATGATTTTAAATATTAAATTCTGCTATGTATTAGGATTTGTTGCTTGAGAATCCGTTCATGTTCATTAAGTATTCATTATGGCGCGGATGCGCGCACATTTTATCTAACAACTGCAATTTCACGTTAAGCTTTACTTTTTAAGAATGATATGTGGTGTGGTGCGCACGCATTTTATCTAACAATTGCAACTTCATGTTGAGCTTTACTTTTTAAGAACGAAATGATTAATAAAATTTTAATTTATTGTTAGATACCAGGAACAAGTTATTACATCCAAAAATGCAGCTAGCTTAACGTATAATGAATCTACAATGGGGCCTTGGAATTTCTTTGTCAATTTATTTAATTTGAATAATACAAAACAACCCAATGCATTTTCAAGTAATGTTGCCAAATGGGGCGTTTTAGTGTTCAGTAAGTTAATATTTTTATTCTTTATATCACTAAATTTTATAAATCAAATTAACTGTTGTGTTAATTGTCATATTTTTTTTTTTTTTTTTTTTTTTCTAAAAAAGGTT